>NQII01001004.1:171759-255984 GCA_002778355.1 Clitarchus hookeri
CACACACACACACACACACACACACACACACTCACTCGCTCACACACACACACACACACACACACACACACTCACTCGCTCACACACACACACACACTCTCTCTCTATCTCACTCTACCTCCCTATCTCTCTCACTCTACCTCTCTATCTCTCTCTCTATCTATTTATCTCTGTATCTATCTATCTCTATCTATCTATATCTATCTATCTATCTCTATCTATATATATCTATCTATCTCTACATCTCTATCTATCTCTACATCTATCACTATATCTATCTCTATATCTATCTCTATCTCTCTCTCTTTCTCTCTCCCTCTCTATCTCTCTCTCTCTATCTATCTCTCTCTCACTTTATTAGCATCTTCCAATTACTGCAACGGACTGCACTTCAGTGTACACTCGTCAAGTGCTGCATCTTCGAATTACCTAAACTCGTACCGAACGCAGTCGCTATCCATCTTTCAATTGTCGACTGCACTGAAAAAGTGTGCACTAACTACAATTTTAGTCGCACTGTCTCTAGGTTCAGTGCGGCAGTTTGAGTGCAAATATGGTCGACAAACAAGCACTTGCTTCGAGCAATCGCATGATAATTGTGCTTTCTTTTTTTCAGGGCGCACTGAGTGCGCACCCAATTTCTGAGTTTAATTCAACTACATCACTGTCACAAAATTTCAGAAATATTACAAAAAATGTAGGATGAAAAGTTGGCAGGCAATGCACTCTTTCTCTGGAATAAAATATCTTTTGCTTACATGCCTGAACACAGGCTAAACATAACTTACTATGTGAAAGTAAATATTCATTCAACAAAATGTATCATGCTAAATTAACATTATCTTAATTTTCACATAATCATTGTATCAAGCATCTTCACTAAGTTATTACAAATAAATTTATATATGAATATTTATTGCATTCTACAAATTTCACATGGCCCTAATTAAAAAAAATTAACTAGTGCTGATTCTAAACAAGAATCTGATCCTCAATCAAATATAAGTTAATAAAATTTTACTTTAGTGCTTGTTCAGACAATTTGTTAAAATTACCCAAAAAAATATGGAAGCAAAAATTTTGCGAAAATTAGTACCTCGGTGTACATGCCAACCAATTTTTCAATTTTTCTGCAGATTAAACAGGCTGTGCTAGAGTATGGGCTAACACAATTTTATTACTTCTCAGTTTATTAAGAAAAAATATGAATAAGTAAATAAACCAGAAACAACTATCTATACATAAATGAGCTTCCCAAATTAATTCATGTAATCTGCAGAGTTTGCCTACTCCTCATTTTTGCCCTACAAATATGCAACAGAACCACACCTTCCGCTTGTTTGATGTCAGGACTTGGTCGATGCTGTGCTCTATACCAGCGACGATATCGGAATGCCTCTCGTCAAAGTACGGCACACTTGGGGTGGTCAGCTCGTCGGTGAACTGTCTCCACGTCCCACCAGTGTTGACTTCGTAACTGGGGAACTGCCGAGATGCTGATGCCGAAGACGACTCTCTTGCCAGCGACTCCTCATCCATGTAGTAGCGCATGTCATAGATGCTGTATGGAGAAGATGTCGTCGTGAATGGTACTGCCGTTGTTGTTGTCATCCTCGTTGTGGCCTCTGTTAGGGAAGAGGTGCCATCTGGGATCACAGTAGTCGTGACAACCCACCTACAGCAAAGGGAAATCATATAACAGCTACAGAAGCAGCAACACTGCAACTTCTTCGTGATTTGCACATGTGTAAGCATTCCTGTTACAGGAGTGGTTCTAGACTTCCGGTTAAGAGTTGTGGGCTTGGGANTGCAGCTCTAGACTTTTGAGTCATGGCATGAGAGGGGGGCACTGTCTCTGTCTCATCATAATTTAGGAAATCATGTGAAATTAATTAAATAAAATCTGAAATGAAAAAAATATTAGAATTATTTTTAATAGGTACTGTTTTGAAACATTAACAGGACAGTTTCATATCAACGTGCAGGTTTTTAATGGAGGGGTTGACATGTCTGCACTCTGGATCAGCCTTTGTCCTGTTAACACTGGATTACCTAGCTATAAACTGGGTGATTACAAAATTCAAATAGCCCAATGCATATCATCAAAGAGCAATTATGCACTAAATACTGAGCGAGGCAGTGCAGTGTTAAACAACTCAATTCACATTTGGGCCGACCTGGGTTAGAGTCCCTGTTTGGCCATTCTGCAAAGAAAAAAAAAACATTCTCAGCGTAGTTATTGAAGAACAAACCCACAACTTTCTGAATTGCATCAGGTATGCACCTTTATGACCACACATACTCATTGGAACCCTTCCTGGGAGTTTCAGACTGAGAAGATAATATTTTATTTCTGTAATCAAACAAATTTTGTAGAAATATGTGTTAAACAATATTTACAAAATAATTTCTTTAAATTTAATTTTGTTTGCTTGTGCAAACGAATAACTGTTCTAAGAAACTGCAATAAACCTTCCTACCCATGCAAAATATTTCTGGGCCTGAGAGTTGTCGTCACAACTATTAACAGTCTCCTCTTCCTCTAAACTCACAGGGGAGGTGACAGAGTAAGAATGTTTGGCGTACAGTAATTTCTGTGACATGTATCCATAATTAAAGGCTGTTTACAGTAAAGCAAGCACTATTGAAATAAACCTTTAAAAAAAAAAATTACTCCTCAGATTTACATGCATTCTCCTAGTTAAGGTAATGTTTAAGTTATGGCTACTGAAGTTAGTATTTCTGGTTTTATATGTATTAAAAATATGAATCTGCCCATCATTAAAATATTTATATTCGCAAAAATTCTATGGTTTTTCTTGGGTAATACATGAATAAATTGACAAGGCCCATAGCATGTTGTGCCTTTTCACCTAAAAATAAGTATTATAATCAGCACTCCTGAACGTATATCTTGATTCTGGAAAAGGAGGAAGTAAAATTACAATCATGATATTACTTTCACTTGCACAATTCACCAGTGGTGTAAATAAGGCATTATTTGAAATTTTAAACACACAGTAGGTGAAAGACATAGCCAGAAATTTTATTTGATGAAAGGTGAATTTGAAGGTCTTTTTTAACACAAAAAGCTGCAGCAAAATCAGTAACATACTTTTCTGTCTTGCAGTGGAATGGCATGAAGCATAGAGTACTGCAGCAGCACTTTGCCTGCTGAATGCACTCTATGTTTAGTGGGTTTTAGTAAGTGAAACATTTAGTTTTATGGTCAAAATATGGAATGTCATAAAATATAATTTGCAATCTTCCATACTTTTCACTGAAATTTTTCACTTGCTAAGTTGACAAAGTGTGGATTTATAGTAAACAATAATGCTTTACAAAAATGTAAGAGTAACTGTTAAAATTTATGCACTCTATAATTCCTGTATTTTTTCTTTCCATCTATGACAAGTTATTTCTTCATTTAAAAGGATCAGTCATAAATAAACCATTGTAAATTGCTAAGCCACATCCAAAACATATCATTCACTCATGAAAGTAAGAAGAAGTGGCTATATTTTGAAAATAATTTTGCCATCAACATTTTATGCAAAAGACAGCTGTCTCCAAAAGGTAAATTCATGCTTGTTGAAAATGTGCACAACACAGGAGGGGTTCTAGACTTAACATTTGTGGGTGAGGGGGGTAGAGCATTGTCACAATGTGCAGGCAGAGGTATACATTTTTGATTTATGGCATATGAAAAGCCACTGACTCATGATAATTTTAGAAACAATATTGAATTAATAAAATGAGTGCAGTATTTTAAACAATTCTTATATTATTTAATTTCAGTTTTAAAATATTCATAGGACAGTTTTATGTCATAGCGAGTATCATGTCCCCTGTGATTCCCCCTTCCATTTGAATCTGCCTCTGGCACAGAATATACATCTCCATCACGTGGAAACATCACGGAAATACTGACCCCCAATCATCGCTCTGGTAGGCCCAAGAAACTAACTAATTAGAAAAGGCAAACTCTGAAGTGTGTTGTGCAAATCAATCACCAGACAGCCATGCCAATGGATGCAGATTACTTCTGTTGCAGCTTGGTTTTTAGGTTTTGCCACTGCTGCCAAGTAGCCAGTGATTCCACGCAGCAATGCTGGACACCATTTGGGATGGTGCAATGGACTTTAAAACAGTGAAAAAACATCTTGTGGAATGACGAGTCACTGTACGCTATCTCACGTGTGGACCTGCCCAATGCCTAGGAAACAGTATTCAACTGAGAGTGTTAAATTTTGCAGTGGCGGTTCCTGCTATAGAGCTGCAGGCCGCTCCCCCTCCTGATTTATTAGTGAAGCATTTAGAGGTTTGCAGCTATGCTATTTTCAATATATCTGAATGTAATTTAACACGACCAGAATATATGTGGTGGGTTTACAAGCTATTTGTTTTTCTTAATTATCACTAGAGGAGAAAATTAAATTAAAAACAAATGACTTAATAATAATCAACCTTCATCAAGTAGACAGCAGATGAATAAAAGGAAAATTTAGTTGCGGTGTGTATGATAAGCACAAATGGCTGTGCAGATGTGAATAAAAAAATGCACTATATTGTTTCCATGAAAAATTTGTTAAAAATATGTTTAACTAATCACTAAATAAAATGGCGGGAATATTTTATTGGTACAACATCAAATAGGAAATGAGAAAGGAAATAACCATGTTAAAATAATTTTATATATCAATAAAAGTTTTTGAGCCCAAACAATTTTAATACAGCATTATTCATAAAGGATGGTGCAAAATAAAGCTTATTTATCCAAACACAATAATTTTTGGAATAATCTTGTATACTGAAGTGATAAAGAAAAATAATATCTTTTGTTTCGATTTCAGTAAGAAATCTAAGTAGTTAATGAAAATCTAAGCAAAATGTAAATTTGAAGTTCACTTAATAGCGTTCACTGAATATTAAGTGCTGGTCAAATGTTCATTTAGATGAATAACAATGAAAATTTTTGCTTGTCTGTCCATTTGTCTATGTTTATTACTAAAATGTTACTGAAATAATCACTTGAAACTTAACTTGTAATGTTGGCAAAAGCTATTTCGTTAACTTCAATAATTTTATTACGATATTTATTCCTTCCTTATGTCTATTATTTTTTGCATGTACTTTAAAGAAATATTTAGGAGCATGCTGTCAGACTGTATGGCCACTGATGATGACACTAGACAAGTTTGATTTCACAATTTTAATTGAACCCAGTTGATTATGTTCAAGTTTTTAGTTGACAATATACATTTGTAAAAAACTTGATGAAATTTTCAGATTTTCATTGATCGTTCATTAAAGCTGTGTTCTGAAAAAATTATTTTTCATTTTCTAATCATTTTCATAAAATCCAACAATGTATTTTCTTTTTAGTTTTGGAAAACAAATTGTCACTTTCGCACAACCCTATAATAATTTGAAGCTTATTTTCACACTTAAAAATTGTAATGTAGTTCATTGGGTCACTCTCCCTCCCCTTCTCAAATAGTCAGTATCACTGTGCATCCCTACCTGTGCGGAGACCCACGAGCCGTGACTGAAATGTGGTGATGGTGTTAGTGGTAGTATGATATTCTCGAGCAGTGTTGGGGAGAAATTAATTACAAGAAGTTGAATTATGAGTGACAATCACATTGCATGTTATTAGAGGAATAATCATTAACTTTCATAATTTTATCCTTTTTACTGTACTTGTAATCTGCTGATATTATTTTAATAGTGACTGTTATGTTTTAGTATTTTGACATTTTTTTTATGGTGTGGCAAAACTATAACTTTATAACTGCATTTGGGATAAATTAGGCCTATTTTAAGTTCGGCTATGCTTCAAAGCAAAACTTTTTGTATTGAAGTATTGCTACATACTGCGCATCACATGTATATTCTTCTATTTTTCTTTCTGGTTGAGTTATTCTGTTGTCGTCAAGTGCACTAGTTGAAAGATATTTTAGTGATGGGAAATTATGTGCTTTTTTTTTAAACATGGTCAGACTGCTGGAGACAATACTTCCAAAATGCAATTATTTTGCAAAGTCAACAAAAATTAGTTTTAAAATGTTAAAAATAATTATTTTTACAAGTCTAAGTGCTCTATTTAGAACTTACCAAAAAACCTTTAGTTTTGTGACATATTTTAAATTTTGCTGCTTTAACTCAGCATAATTTCTTATGTTTTGGCCTACAACATATCATGGTCAAAAAGGACTTTAAGGAATTATAAGTAATTGTAATTTTCTTGTAATTGTAATCAATTCTCATGGTTTAAGTATGTAACAAGATATTTCTGACAACAAAATACTTCTTATGCCATGGCAAAAGTTTGGAATATTCCCCTTCCTCTATTAGCATGGTTATTTATCTGTCCATAAAGCAAGGGTAATTGCATTGTAATTTGAAGACAATTAGGTGGGTATGGTTATGTGGCCTGCTCAAAGCTTCTGATTTGAACCTTACAATATATTTGTGTGAAAGACTCATTTAATCAACAAACATCAACTATTCCCCATGATAAAGGAAGAAAATAAAAGAATTCATCAGCTGTGTGCTAGAACTTGTTGGAGAACATACCTCCAAGGGCTATTGCTGTAATAACAACAACGAGAGGAGGACCAATATCTTGATATATTGCTGGCACCTTTGTAACCAACAACCATGGGTGTCTGATGACTTTTGGCAACAAAGTGTATAATGGTAACCGTAAAACCTTCAAATTTAATTTAACAAATCAACCCATTCCCATTATTTGTTTTTAATTGCAGCTTGTGCATGAAACTCTTAGAGTGCTACCACAAGTGCTTCTTTCTTGTCCCCACACATTTTACAATACATTTGATTGCAAAACGACAACACCATTTCGTACATACTTTCCTTGTTTCTGCACAAAAGTAAACCTGTAGAAAAACAGCGAAATTGTGTTCGCGCGATCAGTTCAGCCAAATGGTTATGTGGTTAAAATTATTTTGTACCGTAGCAGTAGTAGTTTATTAGAAGATGGTTGGATGGAGAATGGACTTTGTGTGCGTGGTTTAACGGAAGTAGAGAACTGCTTGTGTGTGTATTGCTGAGATTGCAATAAAAAACGTGCACATAATGGATATGTAAGTATCAAAATGAAAGTATGTTAGTACACATTTATAATGGCATGGCCAATGATGATCATGTACATGTCGTGTAGGGAGCATCCTTGACATGCAGATATGCATACAACAGTGATAATTTATTTTATATTATGTGCATAATGCCTTCAGTCAATAGAATTGCAGTAGAAAATATGTAATTTATTGTATTTATTTTAAGATTTTAGTTGGCAATAAAACTTACATTTATTATTTCCTTGCATCACTTAAAGAACGTGTCTAACTAACTATATTATGTAGGCTGTATTCCGTTACCTGTTAAATGCTCAATATGTGCAAGGAAGTTATTGTGATCCATCACTAGTGGTATATCAGTGCACCTCCTACGTCATTCTATTTCCAACCAATCTTATGCATCGACTGCATGTGGTCTGAAGTACAAATGCATCCTGCACTGATAAAGCATAGTTAAGGTCTGCGAAGTTTGTTTGCATGCTGTATGCCATACAGATTACATCTTTGTTTTCAAACAATATGCTTAAAACAGTGCACGACAGTCACATTTACTACTCATCATCGCTGCATTACGGAACTGCCTTACTTAATAAATTTAAAAAAAGTTAATTTTTTGTAATTCGTGATTGGTTGAGAATAAAGACATGGACACTATGAACCACACTTTATGTACACGTTCTATGCAGAGGTATCTTATGTTGTCTATTTGAATGCAACCTTTGAAAAATCATGACACGTTTGGATGTTTCCCACATATTTGGTGTATCGCTCACATTTATTTTTATTAAATTTTAATTTTCTTATTTAATTCCTTTTTTCATCTGTAAATTATTACATTTCAATTATAATTTAAATGCATTAATATAGAAAGAAAATAGATGTGTTGGTAATGCCTAATAAGAAATAGATCTCATGTGAAATGTTGTTAAGCTGAGTCCACACAAATGTGATGGAATTTTCTAGACTTGGTTAAGTTTTGTTCGCGCGAGGGAGCCGGAGTAACTGCATGAACGTACAACTTAAGCGGGGCTCAAGAAAAGTTGGAAGTTACCATGAATCGACTGTATATAGGTACACGAAAGTGAGAACTGTGAACAGAGCGCGCAAGCTGCAAGAGTGCTGAAGGTGTGATGGCTACCTGGGGCGGTCCGGCGGCCGGCTGCTGGAGTCGTTGCGGTCGCTGGCGACTGTCGCTAGGCCGCGACGGGCCTTGGTCGAGGGCGGGTCGCTCGTGGTCGTCTCGTGGACGGGAGCGGGCGCGGCCGGGGGCGGCTCGGCGCCGCCGCTCGCAGACACCACACAGCATGCGAGCACGCCGGCGACGGCACCTGTCCAACACACACCACAGTCCGTATTAAATGGGGGGTGTGAGGTAGAGTGCTCATGTATGCTGCGCTGTTGCCACTCTCCGTGTTCCAACATTGGACTGCTTTCCTGCCAATAGCATCATCAAAAATAAAGTACATAGGATTTGAGGTTAGAACTCTGTTTATGTAAGGAAGATGCTTGGACACTTTCTGGAGACTAAGCTATGTTCCAATTAATTTCAAAACACCCTCGCTCACTGGCCCTTGATCCCTTCAGAACCCAAAATTTCCCACATTCCCTTTATCCCTTCGTGAGGAAGTGGGTATAATTTCGAACACCCGTCTTCTTTTCGCAATTTGCAACGCGTATGCGAAAAAAATCAATTAAACTGTTTTTCGTATCATGACTCGGTTTATGCGAACAACAGTGTCGAGAAAATGGGTAGAAGAAGATGAAAAAATGTTATAAACAAGTGAAAAATAAATCCTACAGTGAACGGCGCGTGAAGTGGACAATTAAGGGTGTATTCGTGCCTTTCGTTTGAATTGGAACAGCCCTTACTTAAAGTCACGAACTCGGTACATTTTTGAAGAGCAATAGGCAGTTAAGGGCCGTTATCAGCTGAATTGGAACGCAGCTCTAGTTTTAATACAACTAGAATATATTCAAGTTAAGTCGACGTATTTAATTCTTCTAAAATGGTGGGTATGTTGAAAATTCAAACGTCAACAAACATGTTGATCACTGATGACCATATGACTGACAATTGTATTGGCCACAATAAATGCGCAGAGGACGACAATCTGTATATAGGCGGTTCACGGTTAATTGAGCAGTTTTGAAATCAACCTGTGAAATACGTATGCATTTGAACGAGTAACATTGACTACATGCGCTCAGTAAAACTGGTACCGACGGAAGGAAAGTAGTTCCATGTCCCCGCGTTGAATTAAACGTGTTAGGAAAAATACTGTGAATTCTGAAACTACTTATTTTGCTTTGTGTGTGTTTTTTTAATGCGTGTAAGAGTAAGAATTTTCAAATCAAACACCATATTTACTTTGCTAGTAATTTCAGTTTCGCTTGACCGACGCAAGAATAAAGTGATGAAGCACGAGTCAATGTTAATTTGACATGTAGTGGAAGAATACACAATGTTCACACAAGTAGATCTTAAGCAGGTCATTCATAAGTGCTCAGTTTACTGTGAACAGCCTATGTCACGTCAATTCTTGCTGTAAATATTTAAATTCACAACTTCCAAGTAGCATACGTACGTATGAATAAAAGCAACACTGCATATATGCATGCATCCATTCATTTTCACACTAAGCGTGCGTACGAAAAAAAGAGGCAGAGTAGTCCAACTTTCAACTTCTACGTATACGTACGGCTAAACTCTCATTACGTCCGATTTAGTAATAAATTACTTCTTTTAATGAAAAATATTAAGGTAAACTCACTTATACGCGAAATTGTATTTTTATTGCCTAATGTATAAAAATTGCACCATATTTTGCACAAAGCCTGCTAAAAACAAACACTAAATAATAATCTCGCTTTGCAAAGTTACGTTTTCGTCTGAACGTCTGCCAAGAGAAAACGTACGTACGTAACGAAGAGATTGTGGATCCACTTTAATACTTACAAAGCAAAATTAAATTGTTTTCAGTGCCCGCCAATTCAAACATTAATCTTATTACTAGCCTCGTAAACATGGAACTATGTTTCCAGATAAACTCCATAACACCGTTACGTATTACAGTCTATGTTTATGTACAAATATATGCAGTGTTTTTATTAACCACGAATCAGCTACACTAATATATGATCATGTTTCGTTGTAACGTCATCCGTGTCTCGGTGCAATTTTTTTTTTTTTTTTTCGCTGGTATTCAAATTGTCTTCGGTTCACACATCTGTTTAATATAACACGCTGTTTGCAACCAATTGCAGCCATTCCAACAAAGGCTTGGAGAGAATTTCGCTGAAGAGATTCTTACTTACATAACAGAAACTGTAAATGATATCACGAAAAGTATGAATACAGTAGTAGTACGGTATATTTGCAACTATTGTTTTCAGCAATACGTGTGACAAATTATGGAATTTTTGGTACTCGAAAGAAAAGTCACTGTGAGAGCCTATTTATTGTTGTAAAATGTAGCCTTTATAAAGTTTGTTTTCTATAAAGCTTTAGCATCCGCGAAAATAACCTGGTATTAATGCAAGGCCTACTATCACACTGGCACAGCAGAATGAAGATTTATCAGTAACATGATTTCATCTGTGCAACTTAGCGAGCCCGCTTGTGACTTTCCGCTTGCCTGATTAATATCTTATTCCTAAATACGGCTCACAAGCTTGCATTTGCCGAGATTCTGACGCAGAATCTTCGACTTTGTAAGCCCGGCGCGTGACAAAAACGTGGATGACTGTACTCCAGGAAAAATAAATGTCTGTAACTGCACGCGTAGTGCTCTAAAAAAAAAAAACGATTAAAAGGCATTTGAAAATACACTACCTGGAAAAGAATAAAAGAAATATCGTGTAGTGTTCGCCATGATTCCATTCTCGCGTTTTAAATGGAAAATGTTTGCCGTGATTTGCTGCAATTAATAGCTTACTACTTCCTGAAACTGTGGAAAATTTTATTTTGCAAATATTTTATCTCTAATTTCGTTCTAGTTATGGCACAGGAAAAAAAAAACATTCAAACACAAAACAAATTTTCAAAAATGTCGATGATATTACCTGTGTCCTAACAAGCGAAAAATTATGATACACAGTCCGAAATGACATTCACGACAAAAATTTTGTAGATACAATATGGTAACGTACGCAGCCTGAAAACTAAACGCTAAAAGTGCTTTAATTGTACATTTTGCTGCTTTATAGGTTTTTATACGACAAAGAGAGGTGATTGAAAATAAATACACTCCAAAGTTTACCTCAAACTCTATCTCATCAGATTACAGGGATGTAGCCCGAGTGGGGTTTGGAGGTTGTAACCCCTCCCCACCCCCTCACTGCTTTGAGTTGTAATAAATTCAATCAACATGATATTTGGCGATGTCACCTATATATTTGTTTCACACTATCTAGGGCAAAATAACTCGTCTGTCAGTGCAAATGTTCATTCCATCCATTAAATTCTGTTCATAGATTAAAATATGCTCTTAACCGCTAAACTATTGGCCATTGATTAATACTCCCCCCTCCCTCCCCGCCATTCGTATGTATAATCACTGGAATTTTAGAATGTCAATTATGCAGTTAGAATTTATTCCTCACTTCGTTGTTATCGGTGATGTTCTGCTCCTGGCGAAGGTACAGGAACAGAATTATTTGTGACATTTTCTGTCGTCACATGGTTATGCCAGAAGATGAAAGAAGGCGAGCGTCCTGATTATAGCACACTCAGATTATGAGGACTTTGGGCTCGAACTATCACCAGCTCAGACTTTAAACCGCAAGAGGGTTAGGCCTTAGTGACCACAGTCACAGTAAACTCGTAAGTTTCGCTTTGCTACGTCGTGGTGACGTATTTCTCCTGCAGTACTGACAAACTGCAGCCACCCAGTTACAGGTAATTTTACATCCCATTACCGGTAACCAAAAAAAAAATATATATTTCGTGTATGTACTTGCACCGTAGGTATTCCGCTCACAAATTAAAACTAAACTTAATCTTCGATATGAAAGTTGCTATCATCCATTCCTTTTCAGGCGCCTGATACAGTTCATTTCATATAAGAAGGCCACATTCTGACAGTCAGTGAGTGGCAATTTAAGTATTCAAAACAAACAATGTATCATTTACAATATCCTGTATCAGCTGATGCACGAACGAACAAAAGTTAATATTACGTTTGTTATTCTGAGTGCACTGCCAACACACATTAGACTAGCCGAAAATACGCGATAAGAAATAGTTCCAAGGTTAATTAATACATTTAATTTTACGCGGTCATAAAACAGCCTAAATTTCGTGTTAAAGTAGAAATGTATAGGTGTTCAAAATTAAAGTCACATTAAAAAGATCCATATCCAAATGAAACACAATTTCATAAACTTTTTTCAAGTCTTATTCCCCCCTTCATTACGTGTTTGATATGAATTCCAAAAGCATACAGAAATATTGCCTAATATTGCTGGATAATTTTTTCTAATAATCTGACGAAAAATATTTTAAATTCCTTTCATTCCGAGCCAGTAATAGAACAACAGTAAACTTTACAAAGTCGCTACCTCTTGAGAAAAAAATGTGGCTTAGAGCACATGCTGAAATGTTGTGCACGCCATCTGTGGGGTTCTTTTCGAAGCACTAAAAGCCAGAAGAGAATAACGTTCGTTTGCTTTATATAATATATTTACAAACAGATACCAATAGTTTTATTTTCCAGGAGCTCTGCATCATTTTTAAAGTAACATATACACTGAAGAGCCAAAAAAAACTGGTACACCTGCCACGAGCACGCAGAAGTGCCGCAAGACGACGTGGCATGGACTCGACTAATGTCTGAAGGTATGCAGGAGGCAATTTACACCATGAATCCTGCAAGGCAGTCCACAAATCCAATCTGCGCCAATTTGAGAAATGCTTGTACGTCTGTCACGTTTAATGGTTCTCGTCAGTCGTCGTTTGTCCCGTTATTTCACGATCTTTTCTCGGCCGTAGCAATGCCGAAGATGTGATGTTTTATCGGATTCCCTATATTCACGGTACACTCGTGAAATGGTCGTACGCGAACATTTAAATGTTATCGCTACCTTGGAGATGCTATGTCCCATCTCTCGTACGCCGACTTTAACACCACGTTCAAACGCACGTAAATCTTAATAACCTGCCATTGTAGCAGCAGTAACCGATCTAGCTGCCGACCGCATCGCGTTACTCAGATTGGTTCCATACCTCTGTTATTTGCATACGCACGCCTATACCAGTTCTTTTTGGCTCTTCAGTGTATTTCGTGTACAGCTTTTACGAACGACCCTACACACGCCCTTCAAACCTTTCGCCGCCTGCTGCGCCACCTAAGTAGTTCACTAATTGCCGCACGAAGGAGCACCTTCTGGATGCGCTGACTTGTCGCATCAAAGCCAGTTGATGGCGAATGGAGACACAAACGAAAAGTAAACATTGGCGCTGTGATCGCCAATGAATGTGGCCTTCATATATGGTACAGAGTATACCTATAAGCTCACTCAGAGCTACCCGCACTACGCAGGTTAGGCCAGTGCGAAACTGAATTACATATGGCAATAGTGTCTGTCCACGAGTTACATGTTTATGAACTAGCACGTTAGGTCCTTACGGCCACATCTCATTAGGAGACAGATGTAGACAGATCATGACTGTACCGAGTATTATTACCGAGCGAGGTGGCGCAGTGGTAAACATCCGGAGTGGCATTCTGGAGGACTTGGGTTCGAATCCCAGTCCGGTTGTCCATGGTTTCCCGAAGTCATTCCAGGCGAATGCTGGGACGGTTACTTACTACAGGCCATGGCCGATTCCTATCCTGTGCTTGCTTTTCTGAGCAACTTGCTCCGTCTCAAAGTGACTTCGCTGTCGACGAGATGCCAAGCCCTTCCTAACTACCTACCAAGTATTTGTCTACCCTTCCTCCATCCAGACTTCAGAAACTAGAGCCGAGATTATAAACGATATCCAGCGGACAGCCAGCGAGATGCTGACAAACATCCGTCCGACGGCTTGCTGGCAGTCCTCCATCCTTCCTATCTTGCTTTTTGCTTTCTACGCTATATTCAGCCGATCGATCGCCGTCCGAATGGGAGGTGGATGGTTCTCCACCTCGAAATGTGGCATCACAGCCACACATTTTATGGTCAAACTGCACTCAGATCATTGTTAGGAACATACCCAAGTAAATCGTTTCCATCTTGATTGGTTTTTTCATTTACACCAACTGCTTATACCTAGTGCTTATGGACATTTTTGCTGTAGTGTGATATAGGAAGCAAAGCGTGTTTTTGTTAAAAATTTAAAGAAGGAATCAATTGTGCCGTACACTCAAAAAGAGATAGTCATCCTCTTAGATCTTATAAAATAATACAGGTGCGTCATATATATATACATATATATACATACATATATATATATACACATATATATACACATTCATACACACACACACACACACACACACGCGCGCTTTTACCCGCGACTTCGCTCGCGTGGTTATACTCGTAGTAACAAACGTATAGGGAGAAATAACGGTATTTGTTAGTAGACAGACACTGATCATAAATGCAGAACAGAGCAATAACGATGTCATTTTTGGTGCTAAAATCGCTCTTTTATATAGCCAATGGTCGTCATTTATATTTCTTTGTAGATCTCGGTAAACGCTAGAAAACAGTTCCGTATCATTCTGCACCAAATTACTAAATCCCCCGTTAGTGACACACAGCCCTCCGCATCTGTTTCTAACCGCCCATCTCCAATTTTTAATAGAGTATCCGCATAATGCCCTGTATCAACGTCATTGTAGAAGTGTACACTGATATTTATCGTCAAGCTGAATTTCTTGACATTTGCCCATAAGTTTGACGACTTGAGACAGGCTTTGATTTCATCTGCAGGTGTGGCCCTCTGAATCCCCTGTAGAGTTTGGCGGAAGTCTGTATTGTTTCGTATATCCTGTAGAGTTCAGTTTAGGGCCTATATCGCTTTTTTGTGTGACATTGTACTTTCGTCCCACACTAACAACTTACATTGACGCAGCATTGTACCCCAAGCGCTATTTTTACTAAAAAAAAATTTTCCTGAGGGAGTGAGATATTTTTTTTCGGAATAAAAATTATCCTATGTCACTTTCCGGCCCTCCAACTATCTGCGTGCAAAAAATCACGTCGATCAGTTGCTCCGTTGCGACGTGAAAGAAGGACAAACAAACACACACACACTTTCGCATTTATAATATTAAGTTAGGTGTCTGTATTGTTTCGTATGTCCTGCAGAGTTCGGTTTAGGGCCCCTATCTCTTTTTTGTGTGACATTGTGCTTTCGTCCCACACTAACAACGTACATTGACGCAGGATTGTATCCCGAGCGCCATTTTTACTTAAGTCTTGAAAGACTTGATTTTCATTTGCGAGGCATTATTTATTTAACAAACTATGAAAAACACACGTACATACATACATACATACATACATAATATATATATAACTTGTCTCCGGACTTCAATTTCTTCGTTAACAGTTTACAACTTCGTCGGTATGCTGCCTAAATTGTTCCAAACCATTTGTACGAACGACAAACCACCATTTATACGAATGGGATAATGGCTGTTTGCTAGATAACTGCCAGATAATCGCTAGACCTCATTCACCTGAAACGTGAACGGTTGTTCGCTGGCAATCCACCACTCTCCGGAAGAGTCAGCAAAACCATTTATTTCGGCGGAGGGAGACTGGTTGTCATTCAAAAGTCGTTTTATTGCTTCGTCTTGAAGATGCCCTGTGCCCTAGCGATGATTCTAGCAGCACGGCGCGACAGAACGTGCCGTTATACGAGATGGGGCTATCGTCGCGTCGTCGATGGACCCGGACTGAGAACGGGACCTCCTCTCCGCGGCGTTTGTTTCCAGCAGGTCGTGTTACCTACGTGGTAGGAAGTCCTCGCGGGTCCTGAACCACGTGTAACGGATACGGAGGCTGTGCGGTCGCGGCTCGCTGCGCCCCGCGACACGAGAGGACAGGCGGGCATGGGGACAGGGACGGTGTCACGGTCAGGCTGTCACCCCCTCCCCAGCCCTCCGGCACCTTTTATTGTCTCTAAGGAGGCCACGCTTGTAGTCTCGGTGCTGGGAAGTCGCTTGCAGCCAACCGCGCACGCTATCATCCTCGCACTGCCTTCGCGTTCGCTGGGCCGCGGTGGTGTAGTGATCAGACTACTCGCCTCCCACCAAGGCACGTGGGAATCGTGCTGGACGATGCCGCTGGTCGGCGGGGTATTCCTCGGGGATCTCCCGTTTCCCCTGCCCTTGCATTCCGGCGCTGCTCCATACTCACCTCGTTTCACACTCATCGGCTCTCAAGACTTCGATGTTAAGAGCCGCTCAAATATCTCCACCCGTTCGCGTTCTTCGTCAGCCGAGTCACAGACGAAGAACCACATGGCACCCTCAATTTTCTACTTATGAGATGTCCATTTCAGAATGAACCAACGTGAATGGTGCAAGTATCCAATTAAATAGTTTGGGGGGGGGAGGTGAGGGTTGCAGTTATCATGACACCTCTTACTATCCGATACCAGGGAATTTTCGGTGCCTGGAGCAAAGTTATTATTGACACGACAATACGTAATTTGAATATAACTTCAGTTTTTATACTACATTACCAGTAGAAAACATGTTGCTAGGAAACAGACTTACCGTTTTACTGTCAGCCCAATAAGGATTTTTGTTTTATACGAAAAATAATATCTTGTTCACATTAAACTATCGCGGATAACTATATGGCCAGTAAACTGTTCATTAAAAGTTAACTTAATGCAAACATTTTCCGATGTGTGTTATTAAAAATGATTCTGTAAAAGAAAAATCTCCCGATAATGAAGTGACTGAAAAACGCGCACACAATAGCTTCTTGCGTAGGACCCCGTATGCAGTAATTCTGTATGTAAAAAACTATTCCACGAAAGACAAATCTTATTTCAAATTTCCCAACGAAATTTTCAGCTCGTCAGCACCAAATATACAACGCATTTTTTTACTCTTTATCTGCTGGCACCTCCACAAATGTAATCAAAATTCGATTAAAGAAGCCATTCACTCGACTGAAAATAAGAACTATTTCTTACTAGGCATTACCCACACACCTTTTTCTCCCAGTTTTATTCTAATGAATAATAAATGTAATAAAATGTATAGATAAAATATAAATAAAACTTTGGTTTAACCAAAAAAAGGGTACTTCAATGTTAAAACGAGTATAAAACGCTTGTGATACATGACATATTTAGGAAACAGCCAAACAAGTCATACATGAGGTGATTTTTCAAAGGTTTTATTCAAAAAGTGTATATATATATATATATATATATATATACACACACACACATAGTGTGTTCGGAAATTAAACGCCCAAACTGCGGGAGGTGATTCCTTAAGAAAAGTAAAGTCGAAAATAAATAGGATACCATATACTTCAACAGAATGTTATAGGAGAAATAAGCCTGTGAAAATGGGTTTTGAAAACTTATTTTCGCTGATGAATGCCTTGTATTTTCTGCCAGCGGTAGGGATGGCGGCGATTTCCCCACAGTACGTCCCACACGGTCGAATGGGACACGCCCATTTGGCGCGCTATGGAGCGTGTACTAGTAGAGGGCATGATGTACTGTTACCACTTCCTCAAGCCGAACAGTGCGCACAGACCGAGGACGTCCAGCATTACGCATGTCTCGCTGCAACATGGGAATCATAAGTCACATGTTTGCTGCGGACTTTGTAGGGGTTGTACAAGGCATTCGGCAAAAATACGTTTTCAAAACCCAATTTTCATAAACTCATATCTCCTTCAATAGTCCGTTAAAGTATATGATGTCCTGTATATTTTCGACTTTATTTTTCGCATGGAATCGCCTTCCACATTTTGGGCGTTTAAATTCCGAACATCCTGGGTGTATGTACATATATATGTACATATATATATATATATATATATATATATATATATATATATATATATATGAAAACTCAACATCCTCACAGCAAAGCTAATTTTAAAACGTACGAAAACGTGTTTCCTGGCAGCTGATTGGCAAACCGAACGAACGTTGCAATTATGGGTACACATATAGCGCAGAAATTCTGGCGATGTGTGATTCGCTGCCATTGAAATCAGCTCCCTGTCTGATCGGTGCGATCTGAGAAGGCGTGAATCCACTTTAAAGTCAAGAACCTCAAGATTTCGAAAAGTTTTGAAGTCAAGCAGCCATTTTGCCGAGAATCTATCAGAGGTTATATGCAATAAATATTTGTAGGCCGATTTTCATCTCGGTATATTAAAAATAGCTTGTCTAAATTAAAGAACTGACAAACGAACGTCACGTGAAGAGGAAAAATATTAATTGATACTTAGAATAAAGTAAACAAGCGAGTTATTTTTTGGTTTTGATATACAATTTTAATATAAATACTTAAGCCCATTTTAAAAACAGTTTCATAAAATGCATTCCTGGATATCGTATAATGATTTACATAAAAGATACAGATTTTTACAAAGCTTGCAGAACCGATTTTCAATAGTCTGAACTTCGACTTTACAATCGGTGGTTTCTTCAAAGGAAAAGGAACGGCAAATTCAAATGCTGAAGTTTTCTGTTGTGTAAGGGCATTTAGGCTGTGAGCGTTAGTACAGACCGGTGACTGCCGGGGCGTCTCGAACGAGGTGCGTGACGTTTCGCCTCATAGAAATGAGGAAAACGTGCCTCGCCAGTCGCCACTTCTTCCCCGCACAACGAACGCCGGCTGCGCAATACCAGTTCCCCAGTCCCACCACTAAACGGCTTTTTTTTTTTGTCACTGGAGCTGTCTATACTTTACCCATCCCAAAGTAGCAGCTTGATTACTCCGCCTGTCCGCTCACTTGGGAGGTGTTGTTATGTAGTGTTGTTGGTCACCAAGACGTCATCAGAAGTCAACTGTCGGAATCACACTAACCAAACACTTTATGTAGTCTGTTTGCAGTATCTTCACACTTTTCTTAATCAATCCTTTCAATCATCGCCCCATGTATGATGTGCTTGATTGTCTTCCAAATATATGGGGGCCGCAATGGTGTAGTGGCTGCACTGCTCGCCTTCTACCAAGGCGAACCTGGTTCATCTTCCGGCGCCCCCCGCCGCCGCTGGATTTCTGGATTTGGGAATCGCGTTGGACGATGCCGCTGCTCAGCGGGTTTTCTCGAGGATCTCCCTTTTTCCCCGCCCATGCATTCCGACGCTGCTACATACTCATATCGCTTCATCCTCATCGGCTCTCAAGACCTCGATGTTAAGAGCCACCTAAATCTCTTCCCTCGCTCACTCACTTCTAAATAAGTCACGTATCACAACCGTTTTCTACTTCCGTATACATACAATTATCTAATTTTTGGTTAAATTCATTTTTTACTTTTATTTTAACCATAAATTTTAATGCTTCATTTTTAATTAACACGAATACAGACAGAGAGAACATAGGTGTGTTGGTAAGGCCTAGTAAGAAATAGTTCTCATGTAAAATATTATAAAACTGAGTTCATGCAATTGTGGTGCGTTGTCCCTTGGTGTAATTTTCTAGACTAAGTTAAGCTAAGTATGTCTGAGCGAGGAGGAATAATAGCCTGAAAGCAGAACTTAAGCAGGGCTTAAGAAAAGTTGGAACATAAATACAATACTATAAATACATTCACATTATAATTAAAAGCAATATTTATACATATAACGTATGTAAGTATATGTATTAATGTAAAGTTTTTCATTTAGCCATAAATTAAAAATATTGTCTGTCTGATTTGCATGTATTTCGACACTTTAGGCCTATCCGCCACGTCCACCATTTTTCACAACACTGGCTATCTGGTATCGTTTTTAACCATGAAACGATTCAACAAATAACGTTTTTAAAGCTGCTAAAACATTAACCGACGCAGTTAAAAATTTAAATAACGAAGGCTGACTTTAAAAATTACAAAATACCGTCGGAACTATTTTCTGTCGTAGTCTTACTGTGAATGGACCAGCCAGTCTTGGCTTTGTCACTGGCAATGTTTATCTCTTCTGCCACCTTGGAATGAACAAAGTGCGAATCAAGTGGTTCGGACTCATGGAGAATTTCATTGCAAATAAATTATTTACATCCATATTGCGATCTTTTTTACGATGTTCTGTTTTGAAAACCAAACTATTTGAATGATGTGCTTTTCACTGTTCCGCTGGCACTTCTGAATCAGTGCTGGGAACAAGCTAAGAAGAGAAAAAATAATCACGTCATCTTGATCGTTTTTCCAATGTGCAGACCAAAGCCCGGTTTACACGATTCATATCTCCTTGCCTTTTTCAATTCAGGAACTTACGCAATTCATAACTACGGCATTTTGAACGTCAGGTATTACGACTGCAGCGATAACTCCGTCCAAGTTTCCATCACTCGGTTAGCTGCCAACGCTGCTTTTAAAAGATGGAAATATATGTGTTTCTCACCCTGTCTTTATAAACAACCAACTCACGTAAACACGAAAACATGACTGGCTGCCGGAGAACACAAAATTGCAATAGCTCAGAGCAACGTGACTTATTTGTCCAGTCATCTATTCACTTTTTTATTCCGAAGAACTTGGCCTTGGCGCCTTTCACTGAATTCTTTATTTTTTCTACAATACGACAGCCAATATTGTTTTTTTTTTTTTTTTCGTTTCTGCGTTGGAAACTGCAGGTAAACAATTTTTTTTTTGCGGTTACGTGCAATCGATGTTTTGCCACGCAATTCTGTGATTAAAATTATATTGTAGTTTAAGCGTTTGGTTCCGAGCCAAATTATAGAAAGAAAATTCGATTTAGCACGAGCCAGACTTTAAGCCAGATACATACAGTATTCTAAAGGTTCTTCACGGTAAAGTGAGCACTTTCGAAAACCCTGCTTAGGGTCTACTTGTATGCACATTCCGTATACTTCTGCCATACGTAAAATTAACATAGTCACGGGCCTGATCACTTTATTCGTGCATCGGTAAAGTTAAACTGTGAAATTATTATAAAAGTAAATAATTTACAATTATGCTAACTGTCACTCTTAAATACATAAAAATATAGAAAGCAAAACAAATAATTTTAGTATTCTCAAATGTTATCGCGGTACTTATATAACTTTAAGACATGGAACTACCTACTCTCCTCTACTAATACTTTCGGGACTGAAGAAATCAAACTTTCATAACAAAATTATTTGTTTTGAGTTTTTTTTTTTGGTGGTATTTTCCATGACCATTTTGAATTTAATGACGCTACCCTCTGCATTTCTGTAAACATCTTTAGAGGTACCACCCAGGCAGTATTTCGTTTTACTGGCGTCGCACTACCTCTGCGAGCTGCAGCAATATTCGGCGTTCTCAGTAGTCGTAGCCTCGCACGAGGAGTCAGCCGCAATCCTGCGAATACCATTCTGGGCGAACACCACTGAACGTCAGCAGTAACGGGGCAACAACTGACGTTGCTGAAAATACTGGCCAGTGAAATGAGTGAGCATCGAAACGCGGCGTTAACAGTACAAACTTTTCTGTACTTACTACAAACAATTTTGTGGAAACAAGTTGGCAAAATTTTTTCTTGTAACTCTACAGCTCAAATATTGTATTTTTGCAGCACATTTCATTACTGAAAATACGCACTGAATATTTAAAACATCCCTAACACAACGAAAATGTAACACCAGCTAGTTTACAGGTTTACGTATTACTTAAATTATTTATAGAAATAAATGCAGTGCGTGAACTGGTAGCGTAATGGGAAAGTCGCGTCACTTGGAGAGAAGCATTACAAAATTGTACGTGGTTTCGAATTCTTGCAGGTTAATTTTTTATTTCTAAATTGCTGAATGCGAATAATAACTTGGTATGCTAAGAAAAAAAAATACATTTTGCGAACTGTTTAAAAAACGTTTTTCAATATAAAAACTTTCGTATTCTCGTGATTTCACATTAGCATTTCCAAAAACAGGATGAAACTACATGAGTAAGCATTGAATTCTTGTAACGCCCAAAAAGTAATAACGCAATATTAAAATGTGCTAGCTAGTTTATTTTGCAGGTCTTCACAAGTTACTGGCTAGCAGCAGTTCTACGAGTGGGATTCATATTTACTGCGGACCACACGCTGCGGTCACACCGAGTAAGTCAAATGCTAGTATTCCAACTACTGTCGTATAGTAGGAGTCTTCCTTGTCAACTCGTACAGCAACTGGTACACCGGCTCGTGCACGCACCGGGCCTTGTAGAAGCTCGTACAAGACCAAGTACGGCAGCAGGTATCGTGTTATATGTGCATGATCTATTACTAGACTGCCACATGGTTTCGTCAATCAATAGTAACAAATTTATGGCCAACAGCAGTTCACTAAATCGACTTTACACACAGTTGTTACCTAACGGTTATTACTTATTTTTTAAAAATTTTATTTGAGGTACCCAGTCGTCGCAATACGGAGCACAGTGGCAGAGGGTAACTCCTTAAAAAAGCACACGGCGATAAGCGGCGGGACAAAGGACGTGTGTCGTAGAGCGTGCGACTTCTCACGACCTGCTGAACGAGTGTTTAACTCCGGAGAACTCTGTTCGTGTGACTGTANGCGTGCGACTTCTCACGACCTGCTGAACGAGTGTTTAACTCCGGAGAACTCTGTTCGTGTGACTGTAACTTCCACGGCGAGACGTAACCAGAGATTACCTAAGCGCAGACGAGCGCGCCGTCGCAGTTGGCAACGCCAGGGACCGAGTGGATCGCCTTGAACGCGGGACTCGAGTACTTCCTGCAGTCAGGAGCGTCGACAGCATCCTTGATGTTCACCATCGATGTGCGCAGTTTTGGTGAAGTGAACAGCTGCAGAAGACGGTTCGCCTTTCTCATGAGTACATTACAAGTCCAGTTTTCATGCAATTGCGTCGTGAAGAAGACGCGAGAATCTCAAGCCCACAATGGCAGACCCTCGGACTATAGAAAATATTGCGATTGTTTATTTTAAACATATGAGTTTCATTCTATTTAAATCACGCAACCTTGCACTGGAACATCCGCTGGTTTTCTGATTAGTCGCTGGCTCCTAATAATGGGGTCCCCCAATACCGTCGTGTTTTATCCGCCTTCTCCGTCTCGTCTTTTTTTCCAAACTTAATCATCCGCTCTCTCGGCTGGGGCTGGCCGGAATCCGTCCCTCGGGTAGGACCATGGTAGAAGGAAAAAGATGCAGGGCAGCGGACTCCGCTTTGGCCAGACCTACATTACACCATATTTCTGCTACCTTCTGTCACACTGGTGCAGGTATTCTAGTTTCTGTATCAGAGAATAAGAAAGTACACATCTATTCATACGCACATGTTACCTAAACTGCTGACGAGAAAGTTTAAAAAGTACACAAACTATCTCTCATCTCGTTGGAAGACCAAAGTTGAGAGAAATCTTATTGCAGTCATGCATAGAAAAAATCCAACTATTATAATTTTTTTGCGATGGATAAATTTTATTCAGTTCTTCGGTAATGATTATGTATGATATATAATACAAAGGTACACACATGTCAAGTACAATTCCTATTTAATTCGCCGTAGCTTACATTTAGTAAGTGAACTTATCATAGTAGGAAAAACCATAATTAGTCGATTGAGATGTCACTATTGTCTTTAGGCAAAGCACAAGTTATATAGTGCAATAATGCATAAGGTGAAACAATGTCAATATACTCGAAAACTCTACAGGAATTTAAACACTTCACAAAAATTAACGACATATCCCACTCACCTGAACGTCTCACGTGAAAGCTAGGTAAAATATACCATACTATACTCATTTACAAAAAAAAATTGATCACTTAGAAGGCGAGCATGAGAGCACATGTGTAATTTGCTATGCTTGGTTAAGTTTGTTAGCAGACGACGGAGGGATATTCTAGAAGTAGACCTCAGTAGGGTTTCAGAAAAGTTTGAAGGAACCATGCATCTACTATATAGCATATTAGCAGGCGAATAACGCTCTTTTACCACCCGCTGGCGCCGCTGTTGTTGGTGAAACCACAAGGTTTTACGAGATGCGAGAAACAAAAGAACAATGCGTAGTAACATCACGGCGGCACGGTTCTGTGCCCTCCGTAGAAAGTGATACCATGGAGCGACAGTCACGCGCCTAACGCAACTGAGACACACGCAGTTACCACACGAACATCAGAAGGCGAATCACATGCATGGAACTGCACCACTACTAAATATGACCTCAAGTTTATCTCGTCAAAAGCGTTGGGCTAGACCACATACTATTCAACTTGTACACATTATCTGAAACTTCTTCTTCCTTAGATACATATTTTTTTGGATCGCATGGTTTTCGCAAAATGAAACGTGAAAGTAAAAATTATACTGTTTTTGAAATGTACAAATAAAATAAACCAAACTTTTTGCAGAATATTTAACAAGGGCACCTGTAGGGTCTTCTCTTAATTAATTTTAAGGTATGACTAGCAAAAGAAATTTTAAAAAAGTTCAGGGCAATCACAAATGAAAAATATGCAAGAGTTTCCTTATTTGCAGCAANCTAGCAAAAGAAATTTTAAAAAAGTTGAGGGCAATCACAAATGAAAAATATGCAAGAGTTTCCTTATTTGCAGCAATTTTTTTGAAATTGCAAAAACATTTCCTTGTACAATTTTATAGACATCTTGAAGTAGCACTTAACGTCTTCTTTCAGTCTCGGCTATCTCATTTATGTACGCAAGTTAGTTTTGATTATATGCAGATTTCCAAAACATTAAAATAAGCGATCTTGACATGTATTTCTATAAAAACTACTTGCTCAATTTTTTTTTCCGCAAGGGAAGAGTAATCAATGGTATGGCTAATAGTAGAGGGATTAAGGGGACTTTGGCACATCGGGACCTTGGACCGGAGCGTCGGAGCTGTTCGTGCTCTGTCATTCCAGTCGACCAGCGGCCATAATGAATCCAGGTGAAATTCAAATTGACTTTTGACCTTGGACCTTGTGACTTTTGACCTTCACCCCGCTGACATTTGACCCCAAAATCCGACAAATCCCAAAATCAATCAAAAAAAATATATTTTAAAAACATTTAAAAATTATTTATTTAACATTTATTTTAAAATGTATTTAAAAAACTTCAATTCCCGGAGATGCCCACGCCCCCCTCCATCCATACTCATTTCACCATCTTGGTAGGTGCAGTCCACCATCTTGGTAGGCATCACATCTGTATATGTAACTTGTACAGTCTGTGGGCAGTCGGGGTTCCTATGCCTGTACCTTTAAGGTTAAATAGGAGTACAATCCAGAGCAACAACGGTGTGCACAGCGCCCAGCACTAGTGTTTTTATAGCCACAAAGCCACATCAGGCAATAGTTTGCACTTGAGATGTTAGAGTAATCCATGCTGTGCACACTGGCGAGCCCCATAAAGTCTGAACCCAGACTATAATTGGCACCGCAGTGCTTTAATTGGCTGCAGTTAAATGCATTCCAATAGAATGAGATTACGCTCCTTTCAATCGTGGTGGGTGGGCGTGTATATCACCTCGCTTGTCAATAGCATTCCTACAGAGTTGAATCTGCATGCACCACCTTGATGGGGCTAAGGACTATCCAACCTCTACGAACGTGCTTCGTAAACGAGTCCTCTTACTAGGCAGATCAGACCGTCATCCCTTCATTAGCGAGCATCATCAACCCATCGAAACTGGGTCCGACGACACGCCGCTTTTATTTTCCAAAGGTTACTCGAGCGACAAGAGACCATCACCAAACCTAGCACTGTGTGTCGTGGAGGTTCGGTGGGAGGGAATGCCCTCTTTCTCCCCAGCTATGGAAACTGAGGCCGCACATGCCACCGTAGCAGACGACCAGGCAAATACCCGCCTCCAGGCCCCCTCCCAGCGGGAGATTCAACCAATGCCACCCAGAGTCCAACCTGCGATCGACTCGACCAATGGTCAGGTCTTCACACCGATCCCCTGGATCCCCACGACTATACCGTGGACACTGAGTTTTAACCCAGACCAGCCCAACTCATCCAGGACGCCACATAGTCCCTTCTGCGGCATCCCAGCCACTTTCCACCATATTGGTTTTTTCGTTTGTCATTTATTAATAACATTACTGGAGTTTGTCTCTTACCTCCATTCAACCGCCATATTGAATTTTATATGTTTTCATCACCTAGGTGGTGCTAGCGGCACGGGTACTGAGGTAACGTCATTGAAAATAAGATCGATGGTAAATATATAAATTTAAAGAACCAAGTTCTAGTACCATATTTTGTGAGGGTACAGATTCCTCCAGACACTAGCTGGCCCGAACTGATACTCCAAATTTTGAGCAGATTTTTAATTTCGTGGGAATAAATATGTGTATTACTTGCACGCTTGATACTATTCTGTGACCTGATGGAATTAAATATCTCAACTTACAAGTCAGAACGATAAAAAACGAGGGGTGAGAGAGCGATCTGTCACCTCTGGCGTCAGACGAGAAACTATGCCGAGGGTCGACGTTGTTCCAATAAAATACTTTCCCGACACTAGCACGCTCTGGCCGACAATGCTGAAATCAGAGCGGCAGTGATAAGATATTAAGCGATTGGTCGGACTAAAGTGGTTGAATGAGGGGTAACAGAATAAATATTTAATTTCAATTGTAATTTAATTAGCAATAAAAATAAAAATGTTTTGGTCGGTCTCAATCAAAGATCGTAATACAAAAAAAATATGGATTTAATAGTTTATGCTTGTAGGTGTACAGCGGGTTGGAAAAATTATATTCTAAAAATAAGAATGAAAATTTTTAGATGGTCCTATGACTATAAATATGAGTGCCGATAGCTTACTTTGAGGTTAAATCTTCAGAATGAGCGGGTACCGGCAGCTCACGTGGCAGTGAAATAAAGAAATTAACGCCAACTATGTGTTGAAAGTAGAATCTAACATAGAGGGTGCCAACAGCATCAGCTATACTTTAAAAAACATAATCAAATATGGCTGCCACCTAGTGGCTAAATCGGCAGCTCGCCTGGTAACGAAATCGAGAAAATAGCGCAACCTAGATGTTAAAAATAGAATCCAATATGGAGGATGCCGATACCGCAACCTAAACTTAAAAAATATAAACAAATGTGGCTGCCGCTTGGTGGCTAAATCGACAACACCCTCTGGTGGATAAATTAATATACTAGCGCCACCCAGATAATGAAAACATACAAAATCCAATATGGCGGTCGAAAGAAGGGGAGAGACAAACTCCAGTTATGTATAAATAAATAACAAACCAAAAAAACCAATATGGCGGATGATGACTGGGACGCTTACCAAATGACACACTGCACCAACCAAGATGGCGGACTTCACCAACCATGATGGCGGACTTTACAAACCAAGATGGCGAACGGCTGCACCTAACAATGAGTGACTGTACAAACCAAAATGGCGGACGGTGGCTGTGACACCTACAAAAATGGCGGTCTGCACCTACCAAGATTGTGGACTGCACCGACCAAAATGGCGGGCGGTGGCAGTGACGCCTACCAAGATGGTGGACTGTACCGATTAAGATGGTGGAATGAGTATGTGTGGAGGAGGGTGTAGGGGACCTCTGGAAATTTACGTTTTTAGTTAACTTTTTTAATACATTCTTAAAATATTTTTAAAATAATTATGAATGCATATTAATATAATTTTTTATACTTTATTTTGAATTTTCTGGATTGTTTTGGTTTTTTTTATTCTGTGATTTTTGGGGTTAAAGGTCACTGGGATCAAGGCCAAAAGTCACCAGAGTTAAGGTCAATGTTCAAGGTCACCTGGATACATCATGGTCGACCAGAATGACAGAGTACGGAGAGCTCAGACGTTCTGGTCCTAGGTCCCGATGTGCTAAAGTCCCCATAATCCCACTACTCCTAATGTTTAAAAGTTTAATAGTATGTGTTGCAAATATAAAATAATAATTTTTTCATGACCAACGCCCTAAATGAAGCTAAGGATTCTCACAGTGTTAAAATAATATTCCGTTATTTTATGGAAAAGTACTGGTAAAATATTTCCCAGTATTCGCCGTAAAATTACGGACACGCGTCTATTACAATAAAGAAATTTCAGTAAATTCCGCAGAAATTCACGGAACTTATATGTAAATTTGCTAGTCAGATTCCCTGTACGCCAACTTCAAGCTATGTTATGTCGGTTTCGGTATAAATGGTAAAAAATCTAAAATAGTTAAAAAAAATTTGAGTGAGATTAAAACATGAATCAAAAGTTTTGGGGTCTGCTAATCTGATCTTCAAAATTACGACCCCCCTATAACAATATAAGGTCGTATAAATATTTTATTTATACGAATGCGNGCTAATCTGATCTTCAAAATTACGACCCCCCTATAACAATATAAGGTCGTATAAATATTTTATTTATACGAATGCGACGTACGCACATCTCTGTTTCTTGTAATGATGGAGAGTGTTAAGTGTTGCTAACTCTTACAAGTGCCTTTGACGTTTCAAGGAATAAGTCCAACTGGCGTAGAAGTCATAAGTGCCTCAGAAACGACAATATTTATATTTACAGTGGCTAGGAACGCTTCGTATATATATATATATATATATATATATATATACATATTTATATACATATATAAACACATATATGTACACATATATACACAATATCTATATAAATAAAAATCAATTGCTACATGTATGACGGAGCATCACTTGAGAACGGCACGACCGATTTGGCTGATTTATTTTTAATTGTGTTCGTAATTTTCAGAACAAGGTTTGTATGAAAGACAACTTTTGGAAAATCCACGGGAAAACACGGAAATTTGGATGGCATTTTTATATGAAATCTTCATGTTAAAGAATTTCATTACGTGAAATAAGGCACAGTTTGAAAGTTCTGCTGTCACACGTTTTTAGAACAAAAAAAAGTGTAACATTTTGCGAAGTGATTTCATTATATTTTCTTTGTATAACGAAAAAGAATATTGTGTTATCGGTGGTGTGTTGAAAAGATTATTTTGGTGTCTTTGGAAAAATGCCACCAATAAGGCGTCGAAATATCGGTCGGCGTACGCGCAACGCAAGAGAAATACATGATCGTCGAGTCAATGAGACTAATGAAGAGCGTAGACAGGAGGTAAATATAATAAGAATTTCTCAAGCGCGATCAATTATGACTCCGGAACAATGGAGACAGTTGAGTTCGACTCGCTCAGTTGGAGATAACGTAAACAATAATTTGGAACGTCGACAAAACAGACGGCCAAACGTAACAATTCGATATGAACGTTTGGCGTTCAAATCCGATCCAACAATCGATTACGCCACAGATGTATCGGTCGACTTCGGATCCATGAGCACTGTTTGCCAACATTGCAATGCTTTGAGGTTTCGACATGAACCGCCGGGATTATGTTGTGCAAGCGGAAAGGTCAAATTGCCACNCAACATTGCAATGCTTTGAGGTTTCGACATGAACCGCCGGGATTATGTTGTGCAAGCGGAAAGGTCAAATTGCCACAATTGATACTGCCACCAGAGCCACTAGCACAATTTCTTTCTGGCCAAGAACCTCAATCGAAGCATTTTTTGCAGAATATACAAAAATACAACAGTATCTTCCAAATGACATNGGAACGTCGACAAAACAGACGGCCAAACGTAACAATTCGATATGAACGTTTGGCGTTCAAATCCGATCCAACAATGGATTACGCCACAGATGTATCGGTCGACTTCGGATCCATGAGCACTGTTTGTCAACATTGCAATGCTTTGAGGTTTCGACATGAACCGCCGGGATTATGTTGTGCGAGCGGAAAGGTCAAATTGCCACAATTGATACTGCCACCAGAGCCACTAGCACAATTTCTTTCTGGCCAAGAACCTCAATCGAAGCATTTTTTGCAGAATATACAAAAATACAACAGTATCTTCCAAATGACATTATTTAAAGCGAATATAACTGAGGAACGAGGTTTCAACTCATCTTTTGAGGTAAGGTTTCAGCCCAATTTTTAAGGTAAATTCATTTTCGACTACAACACACATTTAATACACAAAAAAATCAACAATTCACAACGTTTCAATAAAGAATTTGTTTTCATTTTGCAGATTCAAGGGCAAATTCACCATCGTGCAGGAGAATTGTGGCCACCAGTGAATGATGATCACAAATTTCTTCAGGTTTATTTCCTTGGAAATTCTGATGAAATCAATCAGCGTTGTGCCATCAGTCGTGCGGTAAAGCGAGAGATTATTGCCCAACTGCAACAACTCTTACATGAACACAATGAATTAGTTAAATTTTTCAAAACTGCACTAAAAATTATGCCTTCGGATTATCACAAAATAGTGATCAAAGCAGACAAAAGACCAGCAGGCGAACATGAAAGACGCTTTAATGCACCGACGTTGAATGAAGTTGCCATTGTAGTTGTTGGATTGTTCCGTATTCGCCGCTGCTTTCCAAAACATTCAAAGTGCATTGCAATGTTGAGAACTGCAATTCTATCAAGTCCATCAAATATGTTTGCAAGTACGTTACGAAAGGAAGCGACATGGTTGTATTTGGTATTGCAGCTCCTGATGCCAACGATGAAGTTTCGCAATATCAAATAGGAAAATATGTCAGCGGCAATGAGGCGATTTGGAGAATCTTTTCATTCGCCATACACGAACATCATCCCAATGAGGTCCATTTAGCTGTGCACCTGGAGAATGGACGACGAGTTTATTTCACGGTAGCAAACGCAGCGCAGAGAGCTGAACGATCACCAGCGACAACGCTGACAAGTTTCTTCGCGACATGCGCAAGTGATCCATTTGCGAGAACACTGCTTTACTCAGAGATGCCGAGATATTTTACATGGAACGCATCATCAAAAAAATTCCAACGTCGGAAACAGGGAAAACCTGTTCCTGGATACGTGAATGCATATTCCACCGATGCATTGGGGCGCATTTACACAGTTCATCCGAGTAATGGCGAATGTTTTTATCTGCGTTTGTTATTGGTTAATGTTCGTGGACCGATTTAATTTGAATTTCTAGGAACAGTCAATGGCGAGTTGTACGCAACATATCGAGAAGCGTGTCAGCGTTTACATTTGCTTGAAGATGACATTCATTGGGATCATACACTTGCTGATGCTGTTATTTCGTCTACTGCGTATCAAATTAGATCTCTTTTTGCCATCATCATTTCAACGTGTTTTCCATCTAACCCACTTCATTTATGGAACAAATACAAAGACAATAAGGCTGAAAACATTTTGCATCGAGTTCGTACAACAACAGCGAATCCTGAACTTGACTTTAACGCGGAGACCCACAACAAAGCGTTGATTTCTATAGAGGATTTGTGCCTGATGATGTCCGGCAAGATGTTGCACGAATTAGGAATGCCAGCGCCGAATCGCCCCATGCACTCAATAGATAATTTGAACGAGAACGGCAATACGATCGAGATGCTTTGAGTAAATCAGTACGAACAAAGGTCCCACTTTTGAATCAGCAGCAGAAAACCGCGTATGATACATTGATTATAGCAATCAACGATGGCTACGGAGGAATATTTTTCCTCGATGCACCTCGCGGAACTGGCAAAACGTTCCTAATTTCATTGATTTTAGACTCGATTCGCGCACAAGGTCAAATAGCGCTGGCCGTAGCATCATCAGATATAGCTGCCACATTGTTAGAAGGAGGACGAACAGCCCATTTAGCGCTCAAACTGCCAGTGAATTTGCAAACGATAGATGAACCGACATGCAACATTGCCAGCAATTCAGCAATGACGAAAGTACTACAGAATAGCAAAATAATAATTTGGGATGAATGTACGATGGCGCAAAAACGAGCATTGGAGGCACTCGATCGAACGTTGAAAGATTTGCGCAATAATCAGAACCTTTTTGGAGGTACGATGATTCTGCTGGCCGGCAATTTTCGGCAAACGCTGCCATTCATTCCAAGATCAACAGCTGATGATGAAATAAACGCTTGCTTGAAGTCATCGAATTTGTGGAGATACGTGAAAACTCTCAGTGTTTTCCACAAAATTATTAGACATTGGCAACGGAAACATTCTGATTGACGCTTTCACTGCCCTCATTTTGTTTCCACCTAATTTTTGTCAATTCACAACGTCAAAAGAAGAATTGATCACGAAAGTGTTCCCGAATATTGGTGAAAATTAAAAAAACCAAATTTGGTTGAGCGAACCAGCTATTTTGGCAGCGAAAAATAAGGACGTAAACGATTTGAACATAAAAATTCAAAGTCAAATCGTTGGTAAACTGCATTAATTTAAGTCAATCGATTCAATTACCGATCCAGATGAAGTCGTCAATTATCCAAATGAATTTCTGAATTCATTGGATTTGCCAGGAATGCNCAACGGAAACATTCTGATTGACGCTTTCACTGCCCTCATTTTGTTTCCACCTAATTTTTGTCAATTCACAACGTCGAAAGAAGAATTGATCACGAAAGTGTTCCCAAATATTGGTGAAAATTAAAAAAACCAAATTTGGTTGAGCGAACCAGCTATTTTGGCAGCGAAAAATAAGGACGTAAACGATTTGAACATAAAAATTCAAAGTCAAATCGCTGGTAAACTGCATTAATTTAAGTCAATTGATTCAATTACCGATCCAGATGAAGTCGTCAATTATCCAAATGAATTTCTGAATTCATTGGATTTGCCAGGAATGCNGATTCAATTACCGATCCAGATGAAGTCGTCAATTATCCAAATGAATTTCTGAATTCATTGGATTTGCCAGGAATGCCGCTGCACAATTTGCAGCTAGGAATTGCTTGCAACATGTGCAAGAATTTTTTTTACTGTGTAGGGCTTGCATGGTGGCCATTACCGCCTCGGTAGCCGTGCGATAAACCTCCCTGGCCTTCCACCACGGTAATTCGAACTCGACCCCGGCAGATCCGAGCCTGGATCTTCACACATGCATCCCAATCGCTCCTCCAGAAAAAGGTCACGTGCCATGTCACGCTGGTACGACGGCAGCAGAGGGGTACAGCCAGAATAACGCCGTAACTCCGGTGGCTCCTGCCATCGGCCAAGTCTGTAGTCCAATTGGCACTTTTAGTTTACGAAATGGTCACGTGACTAGATCAAGTATACTACAATGATGACGTATTTGGTAGTTTAGAATTTCGTTTTTAGTATTCAAGGAAACTTACTAAAGCCCAAATCGTCTTTGCCTAATACGGCAAAGAAAACTGCGGATATAGCTTCATATTATACATATACGTATACTTTGAAGAAATATATACGGAAGTAGAAAACCGTATTTATAAATATAATACCACTAGCACATTAAGTATATATGTATTTATTTATTCACTTATGTTAATAGTCTAGTAAAAATGCCATGCTAAATAGTGTGTGTTATGCAATGCAGAATTGCAGACAACTTTACTCGTTAGACAGGATCATCGCGACAAACAAGTGACTATGGACAGAGCTACAATTGTACCGTACTAAATACTAAATTACGAAATTGNCAGGATCATCGCGACAAACAAGTGACTATGGACAGAGCTACAATTGTACCGTACTAAATACTAAATTACGAAATTGTCAATTGGAACAAGGCCCAAGCGAAATAAATTGAAAAATAAAAGTTTTGTGGGTATCAAAAAATGTATTTGGTGGATACAATTTTTTTAGCCAATGTGGAGTTCAGAAAATATTTTGTGGCTCCACTGAATTTTGTTTGGCTACTTTTGTGGTCCCCAATAAATTCAGTGTTGTTCGCCGCAAAAATGTAACGTTGCCAGCAGCAATATTGGTCAGTGAGACTCACGAAAGTGTCTTGTGGTTGCGGGATTTGGTAGGTAGGGTTTCACGTCTCGTCGACGCCAGGATTGGAAAAGAATCAGCTGTGACATTTATTAAGGAACCGGCGATGGCCGGGAGTTATTTATGACGATCATTAAAGCCCGAAATCAGGATGACCGAACCAGGAGTCGAATCCGGATCCTCTCGAAAGCAAGTTCAGTATGATGCCACAGCGCTACCTCACTACTCGGCTTGTTAAGTCTTTGACTTGAATATGTATATATCACAAATATAACAAGTGGCGCACACGCCAAGGTCTGAGCACTTCACCTCACGGAAAGTTTATTTGTTGGAATCATTTACGTGCAACGTTTACTTCATTGGGATAAAGGGATTACGTAATCCATCTCTAATTTCTTAAGAACATTCCTCATGAATTAGTTCGTAACCTGGTGCAAGCAGACGGACGTGGACAAATATGGCGTCGTGGCCAAGCAGAAGGTGGCTACTTGCAATACGCCAGCGCGCATGCGCAGAATACAAAGGAAGTAGTAATGCAGTCTCAGCAAAATGTTTTACTCTGGATGACACGAATGCTATTGATGCCAACTATATATTTTGCGACAGCCAATAAATATATTTTTAAAATAAATATATTACTGAGCACGAAATTACTTAAGTTATCGTCAGTCTACGTATGTGTTGTTGTACACCTTCATCTGTTTTTAACAGCAACAAAATTTTGTCCTGAAAAGCATAAACTAATTATTTTTGTAAAGGTTTGCTATATCTTCTCTGGATTAACTAACCGCAGTGGAATGAGATGCAGAGGCTACTGAATATTTTGTAACTATATGCAGTGACACATTGGGGAAATATAAAAAAAAAAAACAGTTTTTGTTAATTTTGATACTATCTAGTAAGATTCAGATGTTTGCAGTTGGGCCAACTGTGTTCAATACTGTATTAGTCGAACTCTCAGTGGACTGGTCAAACGAGAACATTTGTTTTACTACATAAAAAATCTTTCGCCAATGATCTGACGCCAGCTGCTGAAAAGCGTTTTAGTAAAACGGAAGCAACATGAATATGAAAGGTATCTGAAAAAATTTCCTGCACATCACTGCAAACATTTCCTAGCCAACACTATTGTCTGTCTCATGTAAGATGGCGAGATTCTGACAGTTCGACGAAAGTAGCGTCAATGTTTACTTTTCGTTTATGTATCCTTTCGCCATCAGCTGGTGCGTGAAGTGGAGGCTGTATTTTTTATCAACACGTTGTCAGCTAATTCACTTGCTATTGTACTGCAATGCTAAACAAATTTTAAGATATTAGACTGACATCTGTCTAAAAAAATTAGTAGGTTATAAAAGTGAAAATATAAAACCTTGCAAAAAATGTAATACATACTTGCTAACTTTATTTTTAAATTATCCGAGACAGTGAATTTGGGTTAACATTTGTGAGACGGTAGTTGTAGCTATTCAAACTTTGGGCGTTATAGCATATATATTCTAGTTGGAAATATGTGACGTGGAATAACGTTATAATTGCTTAAATACTATTTACGCATGTCCCACTTTCTTCGGAAACAAGGAAATGGGTTTTCGGAATAACAATATGGCGTATATTTTACGTAGACGAACGATTACCGGCCGAATATAAATTACTAGTACTGAAAATCGCTGTACACGAAATAGACGTTACTTTAAAAATGATGCAGAGCTAACGGAAAAAAAAATATTGGTTCGTAAATTTGTTAGCATGAAAGCTTTTTTCTCTGGCTGGTAATGCTTCGGGAAAGAGCAGATAGATGGCGCGCACGGCATGTCAGAGCGAGGTTTGAGCTGTTTGCATTGCTCAATAGATAGCGTATTTTTAAAGTCGTATGTAATATAACATAACGTATACCAACCTTCCAACGAGCTACGATCCGTTCAGTGCCTTTGCGCATACGTGTCTTATTCCACTTGGCGACGTACTAAAACGTTACTCTGCGAGTAAATTTACTCTTTAGATGTCCCAAAACACTCGTGAGTGTTTGGTTCACTCGCTCTTGACGGTGTCCCAAATCTACAAAGTAATTAATCCAAGCATAATGCCAGAGTAAAACTTTTACACGCAGCTTAATTTTGGCGAGCAATGTAGGGTAAAGTGAAACATGGCGGGAGGCTTAATTCAATCAAGCGAACTGAAGGGAAATGTGCACGTTTTGGTTAAAGATACAGATAAAAACAAAGTACACATTATAGGCGATAAAATTATTTTTCTTTATTTAAAAAGTACGTTTTATATATTACTGAATTTTGGACACATTGTTTATGATCAAGTAATAGCAAATGTATATAACTGTGTTTACAATTCTTTAAACATGGTTTTATTAGTGAAGTTTGAATATAAACAGATGTTAATTGGATAGGTAAATTGTCGGCGTAAGCTATTAATAACATCCTAAATTTAAAAAAAAACATTTTTTATTTATATTTGTATGCTCGCTACAAAACATATTTTACTCCAACTTTGTACAGATTTTATTATACATTACTTTACTCTACACCCAGATTAGCGTTTTGTAACATGGTCCTTGGCAGTTANCTTTGTACAGATTTTATTATACATTACTTTACTCTACACCCAGATTAGCGTTTTGTAACATGGTCCTTGGCAGTTACAGTGCAGTTCCGGTAATCAGGCCATTCTGGCCAATGCTTCTACGGTGGCAATCAAACTTTATTGGTGTCAGGAATTCGCGCCTTAAGATAAACTAACATTAACTTACGTCTAACAATAGCGCTTACATCCACAGCTTTTCTGAGATTTTAACCCTGGACCTTAGCAACCTCGACTACTGAAAATAACGCAGTCTACATCGTGACGAAGAGCATTAGATCTATCTAGAAAATACATATACTATATTACATATTTTGTGACATTTCACATCTGGCATATTTCCTTACACGTCACATCACTATCGCATATCTGAATTTTCGCCTACTCTGTTAACACGTATCTGCAAAAGAGTATATTCAAGGTTTCTTTCTCAGACGATGTAAGAATGTACAAACGTTAAAAACAAAAACAAAAAAAAAAATNAAGAGTATATTCAAGGTTTCTTTCTCAGACGATGTAAGAATGTACAAACGTTAAAAACAAAAACAAAAAAAAAAATGCAAAACTGTGCAAGCCTTAACTGAGTACTACGTAGGGCACAGAAGTAAAAGTTTGAAGTTTATCTGATGGGAAAAGCGGGATTGAAAACAAAAGCACTGCAAATCAACTGCGGATTCTTCTTGCGCGAAATGCAAATGACGCCCCCGATACTCATGAAGTACGACGGGCCTTGAAGCAAACAAACGAACTGTGTTAGCGCTGTATCGTGGCAACCTATAATTTACCAACAGGATTCATCAGCAGCACGAANAAGAGTATATTCAAGGTTTCTTTCTCAGACGATGTAAGAATGTACAAACGTTAAAAACAAAAACAAAAAAAAAAAAATGCAAAACTGTGCAAGCCTTAACTGAGTACTACGTAGGGCACAGAAGTGAAAGTTTGAAGTTTATCTGATGGGAAAAGCGGGATTGAAAACAAAAGCACTGCAAATCAACTGCGGATTCTTCTTGCGCGAAATGCAAATGACGCCCCCGATACTCATGAAGTACGACGGGCCTTGTAGCAAACAAACGAACTGTGTTAGCGCTGTATCGTGGCAACCTATAATTTACCAACAGGATTCATCAGCAGCACGAATGTTTATTTTCCCCCACATTTCTCAACCGATACTTATTTTCAATACAAATTTTAATAAAAAACAAATGTCTTTAGAATGTGCTCTAAAGATATTCTCTCCGTTCAAAAGTGCCCCGCTTTTCGAAATTCTCGCCTTTTAAGAGTAAACTACGGTTATCAGATTTTTTTACAGAAATGATAGAGGTTTTGGAGTCATTCACGGGTACATTGAAAGATTTTTCAATAATGATAACCAACAGTGGCCTTCAATTTTTCCCCCGGAAGTAAATATTTTTCTAAGTTTTGAAGTTTGGCACCCAACAGTTATTAGGTAATGACTTGGTTTTAAATAATAAATCTTACATTACAAATTAACTTGTTTTGTTTAACTACTGATCTTACGGAGTAGCTATCTGTCCTCCAAGCACAGTTAATAAACTGAAGGCATTTAATGTATTTTAAATCGAAATGAGTGAACAATGCCATTTTCACTGAATCTACTGACAGTCTATTTCTTTCCGGTGTTTCCTTATGTCTTAANCGAAATGAGTGAACAATGCCATTTTCACTGAATCTACTGACAGTCTATTTCTTTCCGGTGTTTCCTTATGTCTTAATTAAAAAGATAATGCGTTCCAAATTGGCACTGTGATTAAGTATAGCATAATACATCTGGCTCATACTCAGAAATTCATAATAAAATGGCACTTCATTGGTATTTGAATAGTTAACCCACATTTTATCGGTCAATTAACCACCATTTGTGCGAGGGATTATTTAAATTTGTAAATCAATCAAACAGGAGGGATTCCTGAATAATAGCTCCTTCTTTAAGCATTTATTCTACAACATTTTAATATCAGTCTACTGTGAAATTTTCTGTAGCACCACTCGCTGAAAAATGTGTAAATGATAAAAATTCTCAGTTAATGACAGCTTTCATATATTTACATCAGTTTTTATCTTTACGTTAAATCTTGATGCGCGCTTTCTTGGCTCTTACTTATCTCCTTTACATACTGTTAAAAATAATTCTCATAAAGTTAAGGAAAAAATACTTATAAATAAATCCAGGAATTTCTCTATAATTACGAATGTTGCGTTTTCTTCAATAAAAGTCTCTCCACTTAATTCACAGAAAATTTCTGTGAATTCACGGAACCTCTCCGTAAATATGCTGGTATTCTTTTTTAAATTTCCTTTTTATGGAGACGGATTACAAATAAAAGCGTCATTTTGATGATCCAATAGCTTCACTGTAAACAAAAACGAAATTTTAAAAAAGTGAAAAAAATGTGTACGGAAGAGAATATGGATACGGATCAAAAATATGTCTCCGTCCCACCTCTCTCCAAGATTGTAAACATATTATTTTTATTAAAGTAGCGCACGTAATTTTTCCAGTTTCTAGAAATATTTCAGCGTTTGAAGTGTTTTATTGTTGTAGCAGCGAAGGATTCATGTGATCTCGGCATCGTTCATTCCCGAAAACCTAAGATTTAGATAATAGGACAGGTTCCGTATCTTGTATTTGCGGACCTCGTTTGCGAATTTTGTCATTACGGGGTTCGTTTTCGCTTATTCACAGTACATTTCCATAAACAGTTCCGTGAATATACATGAAATTAATACAGACCATCTAATAACAAAAAAGTTCAGTTTCATTTATTTATATCGGTGTCCATTCCAGTAAGATGAGAACTAATATTTCAAGGCCTTTGTTCTTTTTATCTTCCAAGAACGGAATTTTATTACAAAATACAAACATCAGCGAATGCAGAAACCATAGGAAGAGTTCGTTCAGAGAGTTTTTAATTACTGTTTGAAGACAAGTTTATGATAATCTTGGAACAAGAATTATGATTTCAAGTAGAGGATGTTCTTGAAACAAAAATTATGATTTCAAGGCTGTAAACACCTCATATTATATGTAATATGGACAGAAATTTGGTTTTCGGGTTGTAAGTACGTTTTTTGTATTTTATGCCAAAATAAGGTGATGTTCCTCCAGTTCTTCTGTTCGGNTGGTTTTCGGGTTGTAAGTACGTTTTTTGTATTTTATGCCAAAATAAGGTGATGTTCCTCCAGTTCTTCTGTTCGGACTGTATATGTTGAAGAATAATTAAATATCTTCAATGCAATGTTTTTCATGTAAATTAGTAATAACCATCCACACCGTGATGTAGACAGATATTTAAAATACGGAAAAAACATCCTGCTCTTAAAATGGTTTCCCCAACAGAAGTTTGAACGTCAAATAAACATTACCTTTCTATGTATTAAGACCTCCAAAATTGCTACTGCAATTGTCACGACTGAAGAAGGCTGTGCATTTGTTAGAAAAAAGGGCTTTTCTAAGTCATTAACCACAACTTTAGAACTTCTCATCTGCAAATGATGCGACATCTAACAGTTTAGTTTATGTGACTTACGTGCTTTAATATCAAAATACTGGATATAAATATGACATGTATTTCTTGCTCCAATGATTATTTTAGTTCAAACACCAAGATATTTTCTCTTCTGAACATTACACTTATTTGTTTGCATTAGGAGGCTGTATTATATTATGTATATTTTTTTAGCTTCGGCTTTGTTTGCAGCTAATATAATGTTGAGGAATTTTTAAACAATTTGGTTTTTCACATTACTTGAAACTCTAATGGTGGGACACATTATCAAATAGGCTAATGCAGCCTGTACGGACAATACCTTGTTTTCTTCCGAAGTATCTTCTGTAACGAAGAATTTTTCCGCTGTTTCAGAGGAATGAGTACTACTTATGTGCTCTGTGGTCTTAATTTGTTACTGATATCACAGAATTACGCACTTCACACATTATTTCCCTATCTATTTTTGTCCTTTTTAACACACCGATACTACTGTATAGCTTCATTAAATTTACTCTTTCGTCGTGACATTCTCCCAACCAAACTGGTTAAAAACACTCAACACCGCAGGAGACAAGGAAATAACGATTCTCGCCCTACTCAATCCAATTTGCTACAATGACAAAGCTAGGTCACAATTAATGGACTTAATCACCAGATGTGAACTGCCAGTCATTGTGTGAGATCTGAACTATAATAGCTTTAAGTGGACTCCACCAATAAAACAATAAAGAAGAACTATGCGAGATTTGAACGTCCAATCACAGAGTGCGGCGACTGAACTAGTGGTGTCTATAGCAGCGACGTGTGGTAACAGTTACAAGGTAAACTGTATTTTGCTCCGTGCTATACCTAATCGTTGGCTAGTTCACACATTTGCCACTTGAACGTAGTAGTGCAGTTGACGTCACGGCACGTGTGTAAAGGGTGCCTCGCTGCTCTCTCGTGAGTGGCCGCAGTACATTAGGTTTACTCCGAATCCACCCTGGTTGCTGGTTCCTGCTGCGTGCGCCGAATATGTACAGCACTCACGAAGCACCAGCTTACCTTGCAACACTTCACCACACGCAATTGGTCCATAGTTAGGGCGNTGGTTTTCGGGTTGTAAGTACGTTTTTTGTATTTTATGCCAAAATAAGGTGATGTTCCTCCAGTTCTTCTGTTCGTACTGTATATGTTGAAGAATAATTAAATATCTTCAATGCAATGTTTTTCATGTAAATTAGTAATAACCATCCACACCGTGATGTAGACAGATATTTAAAATACGGACAAAACATCCTGTTCTTAAAATGGTTTCCCCAACAGAAGTTTGAACGTCAAATAAACATTACCTTTCTATGTATTAAGACCTCCAAAATTGCTACTGCAATTGTCACGACTGAAGAAGGCTGTGCATTTGTTAGAAAAAAGGGCTTTTCTAAGTCATTAACCACAACTTTAGAACCTCTCATTTGCAAATGATGCGACATCTAACAGTTTATGTGACTTACGTGCTTTAATATCAAAATACTGTATATAAATATGACATGCATTTCTTGCTCCAATGATTATTTTAGTTCAAACACCATGATATTTTCTCTTCTGAACGTTACACTTATTTGTTTGCATTAGGAGGCTGTGCTATATTATATAATTTTTTTAGCTTCGGCTTTGTTTGCAGCTAATATAATGTTGAGGGATTTTTTAACACCTGCTTAAATAATTTGGTTTTTCACATTACTTGAAACTGTAATGGTGGGACACATTATCAAATAGGCTAATGCAGCCTGCACGGCCAATACCTTGTTTTCTTCGGAAGTATCTTCTGTATAGAAGAATTTTTCCGCTGTTTCAGAGGAATGAGTACTACTTATGTGCTCTGCGGTATTAATTTGTTACTGATATCACAGAATTACGCACTTCACACATTATTTCCCTATCTATTTTTGTCCTTTTTAACACACCGATACTACTGTATAGCTTCATTAAATTTACTCTTTCGTCGTGACATTCTCCCAACCAAACTGGTTAAAAACACTCAGCACATCGCACAATCACGCAGGATACAAGGAAATAACAATTCTCGCCCTACTCAATCCAATTTGCTACAATGACAAAGCTAGGTCACAATTAATGGACTTAATCACCAGATGTGAACTGCCAGTCATTGTGTGAGATCTGAACTATAATCGCTTTAAGTGGACTCCACCAATAAAACAATAAAGAAGAACTATGCGAGATTTGAACGTCCAATCACAGAGTGCGGCGACTGAACTAGTGGTGTCTATAGCAGCGACGTGTGGTAACTGTTACAAGGTAAACTGTATTTTGCTCCGTGCTATACCTAATCGTTTGCTAGTTCACACATTTGCCACTTGAACGTAGTAGTGCAGTTGACGTCACGGCACGTGTGTAAAGGGTGCCTCGCTGCTCTCTCGTGAGTGGCCGCAGTACATTAGGTTTACTCCGAATCCACACTGGTTGCTGGTTCCTGCTGCGTGCGCCAAATATGTACAGCACTCACGAAGCACCAGCTTACCTTGCAACACTTCACCACACGCAATTGGTCCATAGTTAGGGCGGTCTTCCTTATAATTATGTTTAAAAGGAGTAGGAATTCCATTNGGTCTTCCTTATAATTATGTTTAAAAGGAGTAGGAATTCCATTAACTACCCTACAATATACACAACACGTGATAAGTATATATTTGCTGGCTTGGATGTTGAAAATCCTAATAATGTGTTAAACACAGAAAGCAAAAGAGTACTCTACAAAAAAAATACTACTAAAGTCGATACCCTAAAAAGACTGCATCCACTCCTAAGAGAACATTACCTCAGTATAGACAAAACCTGCATACTGCTTATTTCATTGCGTGTGATAAGCAATACACACTTGTTTTTTTTTTTCCAAGAACCACCGGTCGATAAGAAATTTATTTTTAACCGGTTCGGTTAGGCATTCATTTATGAGTTGAATTGTGGCAGTCATTTAAAATTTTGGTGATGATTGCTGTACGTGCGTTAAGCGGATGTGTACGGTGATATTACCACCAGCTATTCGCAAACCAGATGCTTCGAAATTTCCACAAATCAGGTTACCCGCAGAAAGACACCGACTTAAATTGGTACCGATTGCTCTCTATTCGTAATTCCGACAATTCAGTGTCCTCCATGAACAATACTCCCACGATCGTAAGCATGGTGTTGTTGGTCCACTCTCAATCTGAATCAGTACTTCCAATTATTATAATTATTTTACTGAATCTTCAGTTAGTGAGCTGTTATATAACTGGCGAATAAGGGGAATGTTTTTGAGGTTCAACTGTCAGGCCAATGCACTTCACTAGGAATCAGTAGAAATTACTGTTTAATCAGTGAATACCAGCATGTCAAATTTAATAAGATCCAACGAATATTTGGTGGATACATAAACGTGCTTAAAGTTAAACACATCGCCAAATAATAACGTGAAATTAGCAGGTATCAAGTTCTTGGTGGCCCAAAAGAGATCAAATATTTAGACAGCAAGATGGACGACGAGGTTTCGGTTTACTTACGGNTCAAGTTCTTGGTGGCCCAAAAGAGATCAAATATTTAGACAGCAAGATGGACGACGAGGTTTCGGTTTACTTACGAGGAAAGAATTTTTCACTCTTCTGACTCACACGGCGGTTTAGTTCAAACGAAGTTTGTCGTTCGGTTATGGTGTCTTATAGAGAACTACGAAAATCGCGTTATTATANCGGCGGTTTAGTTCAAACGAAGTTTGTCGTTCGGTTATGGTGTCTTATAGAGAACTACGAAAATCGCGTTATTATAAGCTGTTCGCGGTAATCAGATCACGTTTGAAAGCCGTGCTAAAGATCCACTTGTATGGACATCGTGTAGTCTTCCACCATGTGTAAAATTAACATTGTCGTGGGATTGCTCACTTTTTTCATGCGTCGGTCAAGTCAAACTGTGGTGCTACTTAAAATATCAGCATTTAAAAAATTTGCTTATTTTTGCAGTTATTTGCAATAATAAAAGTAGAAAGCAAAATAANAAAAATTTGCTTATTTTTGCAGTTATTTGCAATAATAAAAGTAGAAAGCAAAATAAATCATTTCAATATTCACAAAAGTTTACCCAACAGTTTTGATCGAAAGTTAAGAGATGGAAATACTTTCCCTCCATCGTTACCAACTGTACTGGGCGTTCGCCAGTCTGTGCACGTTAAAATACATGCTGGTAAGGGGCAATGAAAATGTTCAANACAGTTTTGATCGAAAGTTAGGAGATGGAAATACTTTCCCTCCATCGTTACCAACTGTACTGGGCGTTCGCCAGTCTGTGCACGTTAAAATACATGCAGGTAAGGGGCAATGAAAATGTTCAAAGTTTGATTTTGAAAGTGTTCGAATAACCGCGAATTAACCGCGAACAGCCTACTTGTGGCAACACGCTAGACTTGACTGCACTGTACCTAGCTGAGTGAAAGTCATAATTTCAATGGCTGCTGGCAACTGTGCGCCGTCACGGAGTAGATAAATACATGGAGACGAAATGGCGTGGCGGTTCCTTGGATGCGGGCGAGCCCATTCGTCGATTGGCTGTGCGGAACTCTGCGAAGGGTCCTCGTGTCTTATTGGCTGTCACGTGCTGCGAAAGTTTCCCTGCCGGCCGAGCTGCCGGCTGGCAATTAGGTTACAAGGCGCTGGACCTAGAACGGCGTTCCGGCATTTTGCTGGTAAGGAACGCCATTTTGCTACACGGAAAGAAAAGCCAACAAAATACTTGTTTGTATATGGCTGAAAATATATTCAGTTGCCCCAGCAAAATGTTTTGTTAGTAAACAAAACTTTAAAAGCAAAAAAAATTTATTTTGTCCTTCTTAAAAAATACACGCTTGAGTAAACAAAAACTCTGTGCTGGGGAAAATAAACTAGACTTTAAAAATAGTATTATGTTGAGTCAACTGTATATATTTGTTTGACCAATCATTTGATCGTTTTCGTTCGAAAATAAAGTTTCAGAGTTTATTTGTATGTAGGATAGTAACAGTGTTTGATAGTATACTTAATGAGGCATGGCAATGGTATAAACATCCTAATAAAACAAGTTCAACAGAAAACTAAAAAATAGAGCTGTAAAATATGAAAAAAAAATTTTGCGCACGTTTGTCCTATTCGAAATGTATATAATAAAAAATATTCCTATTTCATCAGTACTCGCTTTAGCCGAGATTGCTAGGGCGTAGCGCTTGGTCGCAAACGCCGCCACTGCATTGCCATCAAAATCAAGAATAAATTGAGTTTGTTTTTTATAGGAGCACGATATTTGGAAACAGCTGGTTTGGAGCTACCCACGATTGTTCTGCCTACAGCAACCAAATTATATTACAAACTAGCTTTTGCCCTCGCCTTTGTCCGCGTAGAATTCGTGTTTTCGTTGCAATATTTTATTTTAATAGTAAGTATGACTTTAAAATAGAACACATATTTTAAAACAGAAAGTGGAATGGAATGAAAGTCTAAAAATAAGAGAACTGTAGCTGTTAAGTTAGGAGTTATTAGTAATCGGCCGTATCAACATGTAAATTAGGCTGTTTACAATACTTCATTGTAAACAATGTTCTTTGCCATTTTTGTTTAAAAAACCGTCTTACTATTCGTTTACTCTAAAAAAAAATGTTAACAATATATTTAATTATTTATTTTTAAAGTACTTTCGTGAAGTTTAGAGTTAATAGGACAATCTAATCTTGTTTCTCCACAGAAAATTTGAACCCCCATTTCACTCCTTTTCGGGTTGAATTTTGAAATATTCCTCCTTAGCAGCTGCCTATACGTTACAAAATGAATGTTTCCTCCAAACTTCATGTTTCTAAGACCAATGGTTGAGGCTGGGCGTTGATATATCTGTCAGTCAGATTTTACTTGTTTCAGAAATACTTTACAAGTTTTGAGGGCGGTTCCTCACACCAAAACAAGAATACATGTATTTACCATGACAGATGGATAGGTAGGGGAGGACCAGTTTCTAGGCCTGCACGTTCCCCCGACCTTTGGTTTATGCAGCAGGCATTCCTAATGCAGACACACTTCATCAACGTATCATGGGAGCCTGCGAAACAGTTCGNCTTTGGTTTATGCAGCAGGCATTCCTAATGCAGACACACTTCATCAACGTATCATGGGAGCCTGCGAAACAGTTCGACAACATGTGGGAGTATTTAAAAGGGTGCGACAGTCCATGATCCGACGTGTGCATGCGTGCGTGGAAGCAAGAGGAGGACATTTTGAACACTTAATATGAGTTTCTGAGTTCATGACAGTTTCATAACCCCTTGCTGATAAGCTGACAATGTCTAACATATGTGTCTTTATGTTCTTTCATTAATAACGCAATAACTAAGGATTTTCGGACATACGTTTATATGGACTTTTTTTCTTGTTTTTGGTGTAAGGAACCCGCCCTCAAAGTTTTTAAAAGTATTTCTAAAACATCTTGCGTGTATATATTATATATATGTTAATATCCATCATGCACATTCTATGCTAACCATGTTTTGTAACGGGTGCGGGAAGTTGCGAGTAGCATAGACAGTAACTACGCAAGCGTTCGCATGAATTGCAGAAGGAAAAGTTCACGGGTAAACCCAACCCTCAGAGCGCAGCCTAAGCGGAATCGAACTCACGACCTAGCGGATGCGACTCAGGTATGCCAGCAGCAAAACCAGGCTTGCTGGGCTCATGAGCCAAGACACTTGCCATGCAGGCGGCATGCGCTGTTCCCACGTGCATACACCACACTTTCGCGACATTTCTCGCATATGAAGCGAAACAAACGCGTGACTCGCCGTCACTGAACTCTACCTGGAAATATAAAGGCAAGTCGTATACTCTCCTCTTTACAGGAATATTAAAAGGCTTGCATTTTACTCTGGCATGACTGAATACCTAACCCAATCACATAAAGGCGCTACCACTGAACAGGATGCAGTACTACTAGCAAAATATCTTCACACGTGCAAAATATGATTTTTTTTATTAATTTTTTTTGCAGGCGTTGTTATTTACCAAACCCCTCAAAGTCCACAAGTTTTCGTAGCTATTCCCTGTAAAGAGAACACTTTTTGAAGCTCTCTCATTTGGAATAATAGTCAATAAATATATTTTATTGTAGCCTTACACGTTAACTTCGAGTCTGGTGAAATATATACACTGTGTTTATTACTAACATGGCAATATTAATTTGAAAAGTGTTTGAAGAATAAAAAATGGCTGATAGGAAAAAATAACTAGGGTAGTGTGACTAGATTTTTGGATTCATGAAGCAGGACATTTTCTAAAAGAAATGTAATTCATAACAAAAGGAATGACAGTGCTGTAAATACATGCTCACGTAATTGGAAAAATAAATTGAAAGAGTAGACCCAGAACACAAATCAAAATCACTATTGCAAGTAAATTGTAAGTTAACAAACACCAGTAGAACAGTGTATCATTTAAAACTCTTTGAAATATGTTTTTCATTTAAATGGATAGCACGCAATAATATGTTATTTTATAAAATCTGTTCATAAAACTACTGCATGAGAAATTAAATTAATTTTCAGTGTTTCTTTGTGTGTAAAGCGNATTTTATAAAATCTGTTCATAAAACTACTGCATGAGAAATTAAATTAATTTTCAGTGTTTCTTTGTGTGTAAAGCAGAACTTTTCGCAGGACACTTGGCAAAGGAAGGACATTTCCTGACTTTATTTGGCTTTTCGCATTCCGCAGGACAGTGATAAAAAAAAAAGGACTGTCCTGCGAAATGCAGGACGTCTGGTCACCCTAAACTAGGACCTCTAAAAAGTGCTCACTTTNAAAAAAAAAGGACTGTCCTGCGAAATGCAGGACGTCTGGTCACCCTAAACTAGGACCTCTAAAAAGTGCTCACTTTACCATGAGCATAGCTGTAGGTTATGAACAAGGGTCAAGTCTTTGATTCCTGTGGGAAGTTGCAAAACATTTTATAACGTCAAATGACGCTGGCATGTATAATAGCTTTCCAAAGCAATATCTCCATTACGACTTTTATTATTAAGGCATCGTAAAATATTAATTTCTAAAGTTGGTAATTTTTCTTTGGTGTTGATGCCACTATTATGACACTAACGTAAATTGCCACTGGCTTAATTCCATTCTGGGAGCCAAAAAAAGTGTCCAAATTTATTAAAAGTAAAAAACCGTTGTAGTTTCGAAAAATTAGCTCTAATCGAAATACAACTTAAGATCAACGTTAAACGTAGGTTTATAAAACTTAACGGAAGCAATTTTTTTTGTTGTTTGTATGCGCCAGTGTTTATTATCACTTAATATATTAAGTAGTTTTGCATAATTACACATTCGAAATTCAGTTGCGCGAATTTCGCTACCAAAATCAAAATGCGGTCCTGGCAAAGAGCAGCGTCCGTGGTTTATTAAGCCTTTTTTAAAATCAACATTTGAAAACTGCATGATATCCGCTATTACTTATGCCAGCAGCGAATTGATAAAGGTATAATCTATTCGCGGTTTCTTCACACTTTTTTAATTAAACCTTTGAAAAATCATCCTATGTACGACGTACTTGCGTTTTGTATTTGTGTTAACACAAAAATAACTTTTTTATTCAATTGAACTTTAACTTATATTTTATTTATAAATTATAAAAATAATTTATAATTAATATAAATAATAACAAGGTGAAAATAGTTTTGTGGTAATACCTAGTAAGAAACAGTTCTAACACAAAATATTATTAAAATTAGTGCGCACGAATGCGGAGCTTGGACCATTTAGATTGATTTTCTAGACTCTGTTAAGTTTTTTTATTGCGTGAGGGAGAGGAATATACTGAAAGTGTNTGGACCATTTAGATTGATTTTCTAGACTCTGTTAAGTTTTTTTTTTGCGTGAGGGAGAGGAATATACTGAAAGTGTAACTTTAGCAGGGCGTCAGAAAAGTTGGAAGTAACCGTGAATTGACTATTATTCCATGCATTCACGTTTAATTTTGAGGTCACGGTAGCGTGGCGCTTATCCTTTCTACTTCTTTGAGTAAGACTTGGCTTAACAGTGAAATATTAACGAATTTGACCATTTCAGCGTCACTGTTACTAGCATGTGAAAACCAGACTTTTGTATGGTGGTAAGGTTAAAGTTCAACAGGCTGAAGAACGAATCTTGGCTGATGTTTTATAGAGTCGTTCAATGACCCTGACTTGTATACAATAAATTAGGATGGGTTCCACTTGACGGCAATATTTCCCAGTACTCGTGTGGGTGCTCTGTAAAACTTGAGTTCATCATCAAAAACTCAGTGGGTTTCGTTGTTTATAGACTGTTCTCACTAAATTGAGTACTTGTGAATTACCTTTGAGTTCATCATCAAAAACTCAATGGGTTTCGTTGTTTATAGACTGTTCTCTTGAGCACTTGTGAATTACCTGCTCACAATCTACTTCTTGGATTGCATTGTATCATTCCACCATTTGTAAATTTAACATTCTCATGGGCCTAATCAATTTTTTCATGTGTCGATCACGTAAAACTGTGAAATTATTAAAAAGTAAATGTTTTGCATATTTGCTAATTATTATATCTGAAAGCATTAAAAAAAAAAGAAAATCAAACAATTCCAGTACTAAGAAATGTTTGCCTAACAATTTTTATTCAACGTTAGGACATGGAACTACTTCCCATCCGTCGTTACCAACTTTAGTAGGTGCATGCCAGACATTGTGCCCTTAAAAATACATGCATGTTGGGGCAGTGACATTTTTCAAAGGTTGATTTTAANTATTATTATATCTGAAAGCATTAAAAAAAAAGAAAATCAAACAATTCCAGTACTAAGAAATGTTTGCCTAACAATTTTTATTCAACGTTAGGACATGGAACTACTTCCCATCCGTCGTTACCAACTTTACTAGGTGCATGCCAGACATTGTGCCCTTAAAAATACATGCATGTTGGGGCAGTGACATTTTTCAAAGGTTGATTTTANTAGGTGCATGCCAGACATTGTGCCCTTAAAAATACATGCATGTTGGGGCAGTGACATTTTTCAAAGGTTGATTTTAAAAGTGCTCACTTTACCGTGAACAGCCTTTACCAGTGAAGACTGGCTTATTAAGTCTGGTGAAATACTCGCGAGTGTTGATTAGTTTCTCGTGACGTTAGACCGCGAGATACAGTCAGTTTCGTCACACCAGTGCCTACAGTCGCAATCAACTTGAACAATGGCGTGACTACCCGTAAGGGGGTACCAAATCATAAGTTATGACTTAGACTTACTTGCTGATGAATATGGGACGAAGAAACAATGAAAATGCCCACATGAAAGGAATTCAGACGGAACTTTGCTTTGAGACGCAACCAGGCGGGGTTTAACGAGGTTATAGCCATAATAGCTTACCTCATTTTTAGCCAGCAGCAAATACGCTACGTATAAACCAACTTTAAAATAAAAAATAAAAGGGCAAAGTTTCTTAATATGAATTTTATTATTTATATTCCATGAATTATTATGGCAATTGTTTATGTTAAAAGATTGCAGGGTCCATCGCAACATTACGGCGTTATAAATTTTCATGTAACAACAAATTCACGTTTTCTCTCACNAAAAGATTGCAGGGTCCATCGCAACATTACGGCGTTATAAATTTTCATGTAACAACAAATTCACGTTTTCTCTCACCTTCCCCTCCTTTACAGTGATATTCTGCCAAGTTACTACCTTTACATTATAAAATTTATTGAATAACTTAAATGATTGTACCATTTACGATTATCTAGGAAATTAAAAAAAAATGCACAGCTTTGCTGGACTTAAGACCTTGAAAGGAAGCTATGGCCCATTAACTGTAAATTTCGTACAGAAAATTCTGAAAATGTTCAAATGAACACGAATGAGACTTACTAGTGTCGCTTTGTGTAACAGCAATTTTAATAGCAAACAATGTGCCATCCTTATAAGTAAGGGCCTGGAGTAGAATAGGCGACTCTTACCGTGCATTCTGTAAAAAAGGAGGATGGCGAAAGGATACAGGAAACTCGTTTCTAGTATGTCCTCACTACCAATATGTACGTCCCACTCCGTTCTGGGTTGTCGTTTACCGCCGAACTCCAGCCGTATCTCCAGCCTGTACCGCAACCTTTTCATTGTCCACGCGAAGCTGAAGGCGGATTCATAGGTTCACAGATTACACCTACCAGACACTCCAGACTAGGCCTATTTCAGAGGCAGGCATTCACACGTGTTCACAAGTTTTTTTTCTCTTTTTTTTTTCCCTGCGTAACCATAATTTTAAGCTTTATTTGGTTTTACCCTTTGTCTGCTGGTGATCTAGTTTTAATTTATTTAAAATATATTCGTTTCATGAGGATTTTAAGGTTAATTACGGATATATTTTTTTTATTTTTCTCTATATTTGTCTATTTATTCCGATACGCCACAGAAAGGACGCATTTTCCCTCGAATGTTTATCAGCCTTAACCTCAATATACACACCTCGAAAAAAGTTTTGCAACACCTGTAATTTGTTGCGCATGGAGTATATTTGCTGGAACAGTCGGCGCATTACAGACACATCAGTCATGTCTGGCGTGGCTATTGAACATACAGTGAGAAATTCATCCCGTACTTTCTCTTGGGTCGTGAGCAAACCTAGTAATTCAGAAATCTCGGCGCTGCAAAAAAAAATTTTCTTGAGACGTGTGTCATCTTCGATTGTAACCATCTTATTCGCCTCGGACGCAACGCCCAAGAATTGTGGGTAGTATCGGCGTTGCCAGCGTTAAAAAGTACAGACCAGTTCGATATTTTCGGCGCAGACAACGTGGATAGCGCAGAAGCGGTGAGAAACACTCTGGTTGACTGATGGTACCATCTGCTCTGCTATTCGGGCGTAATCTTAGAACGTGTGAACCAACCTTAGTCAAGTCCGTTCCAGTCACGTGACTGTTGGGAATAGAAACTCTGTCCCTGGGTGAGACACGGCAATACCATAGAATACTTCGAATACGGAAGTGAGACAACCACTAATACCGTGAGCTCCAGCTGCACATACTAAACCTGAATTAATGAGAATTTCACTGTTTAAATCAGTTAACAGCATCTGACTTATTCAACAGTCACTTCGATCAATTTAACTTAAGAATTAGTGAAGAAATACTAGTTTTCCTTCACTTATTGAGTCAGTTACATTTGTCACTAATTCACTAGCCATTTTTTTCCGTTGTTTTTCAGTGATTTGTTTTTTGACTAATGGATCAGTTAAACAAGGTGTGCGTATAAAATCATCATAGCGCTCGGTCTGAAGGTTTAATCTGCATTAGATGTAGTGAACTGAGTGCATTCATTTTAACAATTATAATGTTACCGATTTAGATAAAAACGAAAAGAAAGGACATGCAATTTAAAAGCAATGGTATTTCAATAACGATTACCTTAGAGTTTACACCTTACAGTTAACGTTGGCTTGGTGGATGGATTGGTAGGGTAATAAACTGGTAGTGGGGCACTTCCAGTTGAAATCCTGGACACCACGAACAATTTTTTTTGTTAAGTTACGTTAACTTGCACAATATAAACAACAGTGAATATCAGAAATATGTTTATTTCTCGTAAAANTCCAGTTGAAATCCTGGACACCACGAACAATTTTTTTTTTGTTAAGTTACGTTAACTTGCACAATATAAACAACAGTGACTATCAGAAATATGTTTATTTCTCGTAAAAATGTTACTAAATTCAATAAAAACAACGTTTAATTCGCTGCACGCAGTTGTCTGTCACTTATTCAATCAATGCCATCGTTTCACTAAAACAACCAGTGGTTTCCCACCGATTCTAAGTGGAGCCAATTTCACTGATTCGAGTAGTTTGAATTTCACTGCGAATCAGTGGTTTTCCACTAGTGCATACACCAGCACAATATCTTCACTGGCCAACAACGCGTCGGAACGCCGTCCGCCAATCAGTGCCTGGTAACTTAGTTGCGATCCGGTATCTCAGCCAATAGGGAATCCTTCGCAGCACGAAGTGACCAATCAAGATGCAGAGCCCGTTCCCAGAACTTTGCGCAACTAATCAGAAAAAAATGGTACGCCCATGTCAAAGCAGCCGCCTCGCCATTGAACTTCTGTAAAATAACCTATTCTGTTACATCACCGAAGTGGCCCAATAAATCATTAACTGCCAAGCTGTAGATGTTATAACTTTTGTTAATGCGTTGCATACGTATAGGCTATTCATGGTTATTTGAGCACTTTTAAAATCAACCTTTGAAAAATATCACTGCCCCTACACTTACACAAGCGACTGGCGAGCGTTCAGTAAAGTTGGCAACGACGGAAGTAAATTAGTTCCACGTCTTAACGTTGAAATAAAAGTGCTAGGTAAACATTTGTGAATACTGAGATCATTTCTTTTACTTTATGTTTTTGACGTGAATGAGTGTAAGAAATAGCATATTTGCAAACTTTTTTATTTTTCTAATAAATTCAAAGTTTTACTCGACCGACGCATTAATATAGTAATTAGGCCCACAACAATGATAATTTAGCATGTGGTGGAAGAATAAATATTGCGTGTTCACTTGGATCCTAAGCAAGGATTCCAGAAGTGCTCAGTTTATCGTGAATAGCGTATGCAAATGTGTGTTTCCTCGCGTGCTCGCGGTGAAGGCAAACTTGCGGCAGAGCGCGTGGTTGAAGGTGGATGGCCTTCACTCCGCCCGCATGCAGAAGCTCTGTGTTTGTGTGAGCGCGTGCAGCGTGCGTGCGTGTGTGTGTGCGTGCGTGCGTGTACACGTGTGTGTGAACGTGTGCGTGTACGTACCTGGTGGTGCGTTAGCTTACGAGGACAAGAAATAAAGCATTATTTGCATTTTCATCAGACTATAAAGTCAATGTCCGGTCCGCTTCGGACACACTACGGAGTCGTACCGAAATGCTGGGAAGTACCCGAGTGCTCCGTGATTTGAAGCCGCTGTGCCAAGACGTTTCGTTCGTAAATCAAGTTAGGTTAGGTCTTCTTGTATTTAACGTGGCTAAGGGGCCCAAACGACGTTTAAATTACATACGTTTTACGTTTTTTACCCAAAAATTTCCCCGATCTTCATAGCCCTCTCCACTATCGCATTTGGTAGTGTGTTTACTGCGAATATCGTGATGCCCATAGTAAATTCCTGTTGAGTGTGATTAGTAATGTCGATTTGTACCATTCTCCGAATTTTTTTTTAATTTTTCGGAAAAGTAGCGATTTTTAAAATTACCGAAATACGGAGACTTTCCGTGTTTTGTATTAATGAAGCTCAACTCCGTTTTTCGTCATTACGTATTGCATTTCCGTATATTTATCCCACATTTCCGTAAATATACGGAATTTATTTAAACAGTTAATCCTTGGTTTAGTGGTTAGAAATTTGCCCCTTAGTCTGAGATCCCGTTTCGTTCACAGGCAGACGGGGTCTCAACTTTGTTTGGAAGTGGATCCTCCCCGGGGGCAGAAGCGTGCGCAAGGAGAGGGCGGGGGGTTAAGCTGCACCCCTGACTGTACCATGCCATTAGGAAACTAAAGCAGATCTTGATAATTTCGTATTTTCACTAGACAGTACGTGTGTTTCAATGACCACTGAATTAAAAGTATGTTGAGTATAGCATAGACTATTTGTGATGAATTCGTTTGAATATAGTCTTAAGCAGTATTTTAAATCCCGTAAATGTGAATCTTTATTTTGCCGTTTTCACCCCCCAGTTACCTAACTTTGAGCATGCCTATGATCGGGACCTAAGGTTGACTCGGTTGATTCGTGACCTTGTACTTCTGAGATCCCCGGTCCGTTTCCAGGCCACAGCGGTCGGGAAATGTTTCGGACCGGAGGTGGAGGGTTCTTACATGGGGAGTGTGGTGGACACCGTCGTGGTGTCGGGTTTTCCTCTGGGCTCTCCCGTTTCCTCCCTCGTCTTCATTCCGCTGCGTCTCCACTCTCTTCTCAACACACCTCATCCATTATTCGTGTTGGCTGGAGGGAGCACGTCTGTCCCTCAAGTAGGACATAACCGGCTCCATTTAGTGCCAGCTTCTTCTCATCCACATACGCGACCCTACCTCGGGTGAGAGCTGCACGCAATGTGCAAATCAACGGGTGGAACGCCAGGAAATTCTCCCTCCCATTATTTATTTCCCTGGCCGATGTAAGAAAAAATATTTCCTTATCAGAGAGAGTGATTTATCCCCTTGAAGAACCAATAACGTATGATGACTAACGAGGCNAACCGGCTCCATTTAGCGCCAGCTTCTTCTCATCCACATACGCGACCCTACCTCGGGTGAGAGCTGCACGCAATGTGCAAATCAACGGGTGGAACGCCAGGAAATTCTCCCTCCCATTATTTATTTCCCTGGCCGATGTAAGAAAAAATATTTCCTTATCAGAGAGAGTGATTTATCCCCTTGAAGAACCAATAACGTATGATGACTAACGAGGCTGCAGTGGTGTGTCGGTTAGACTACTCGAATCCCACGTACGCGAACCGGGTTTGATTCCTGGCGGGGTCGTTTCCGGATTTTCGCATGTACGAATCTTACCGGACGATGCCGCTGATCAGCGGATTTTCTCGGAGGTCTCCAGTTTATAACACACTTTCATTCCGGTTCTCAAGACATCGCTGTTAAGAATCGCCCCTTCACTCCTTTACTCATTTATGATGACTGACGAGGCGAATCGTTGCCATGTACACATTATAGAAGCGAAGCTTGATGGCTTCTTCAGATGGAAATCACTTGTTGCAAAACACATGAGGCCACAGAAGTATAAGATATATCAACTAACTCCACGTTTTCAGTGCTGCGCAAAATTTCGTGTCACCCTTCGTGTTCTTAATAATTTCTCACCAGGCGCACAGGTTGGCTACATATAAATCTGTGGTTTTTTATAACTTATAAGCTCGTACGTATATCTGCCAGCAGATAACAGTCGTTTGATTGGAAAACTCGAATCTCCGAAAGTCTCGAGTTCACTAAAAAAAAAGTCATCTCCTTTAACAAAAGTTTTATTTGCACCCTCTTGGCACCACGTGTGGATTTTCATTTTTATCCTCCTTGTGCGGACGACATGGCAAATTGATCATTATATAAGTGTTTTATCATGACACTTCGGATTTATTTATAATATTTTGGAAGAGAGTGTGAAATCTCAACGTTGCCTTAGCTAGCAGAAACGATTTCACCTCCATTTGATGCCCTTTAGCAAACGTTTTGTTAAAATTAGCTTCCTTTCCGATTTGGTGCACATATGTAAATATCTAGTGAACTTATTAAACATTATCCATAAATCAACACGTCACATTGATTAATTAATAATCTGATAATTAGAAACCTAAATGCAAGACTTCACTGGTAATCAGTTTTGTTTTGTAATACATATTTGGTTTGCGTTACTTTTAGGACATAGGTATTTGTATGGCAACCACAAAAATAACATTTCGACCAGGCATTCCCATTTTCGTCGAAATATGTTGATTCTCATAAAGCTCGATGTTTCAGTTTAGGTTCACGTACATAAACGGACAGGTTATAACTTTCTAAATGCATCAACTCCGATTGTAACTTCGGTATGTGACGCAAGTTAAAATATTTACATATACACTTTATTTCAAAGTTTTTTTATGGATAGGAGGGCTGAATACCTTAGAATTGCAACTTTGTATAATTTCATTTTCCTTAAACGATTTTAAGTGCGATGGTTATCAGTCGCAATAAAAGGTTTTAAATGCATTTTTTTAAACTCAATTAAATCCCGTAAAACTATGAACGGAAGCTATTTCAATGAATGAAAAATATATATAAATCTAGTTATTTAGAATTCACACGCCACTCAAACCAGTAGGAAAAGTTGTATTTGTGGAGTGCAACACATTTCTGTTTTAATGGTCAAGATTCACGTCGCTAGCTAAAAATGCAAAACTAAGTTTTTCAAAATTGTTGTTTTCTCTTCGTAGCACTTGTCCTGGTTTGCAGTTTTAAACACAAAAATTATTGGTTTTTTNTTTTCAAAATTGTTGTTTTCTCTTCGTAGCACTTGTCCTGGTTTGCAGTTTTAAACACAAAAATTATTGGTTTTTTTATTTCATAATCTGCGTACACTTCAACAATATTCGGCATTACGGAAAAAATTGGCATCACGTTATGTTTTTNTTTCAAAATTGTTGTTTTCTCTTCGTAGCACTTGTCCTGGTTTGCAGTTTTAAACACAAAAATTATTGGTTTTTTATTTCATAATCTGCGTACACTTCAACAATATTCGGCATTACGGAAAAAATTGGCATCACGTTATGTTTTTNTTTTTTATTTCATAATCTGCGTACACTTCAACAATATTCGGCATTACGGAAAAAATTGGCATCACGTTATGTTTTTTTATCATCTCGAACGCCAAAAAATTAATTATTTCTTACCTTGTAAAACCAAACCACATAATCATGGATGTTTAAACCATGCGCGACGAATGATTCGCCGTTATCCTGTGTGGAAAATGTTTCCCGAGGAGCCAGAAATGGATGATTTAATGGTGTTTCAAAATCTGTGTCACCACTTTTCTAGAAACCTCGAAGGTGGGTGTGGGGTTAATCTTCACGAAGTAGGGCCAACGTCAGAGGCGTACGGCAATAGATACAACACATGGTTCCCGTCTTGATGGCCAACGTGAATACTAAAATGAAGTATTTTACTAGCAGCTCAGATCTACACGTCCTGGGCCATGTCTGGCCTCACAAAGCGCTGGACTGTAGGTTTACATTTCCAACCTAAGATTTAGTTCCTGCGAAATAAATTATGTTAAGTTAAAGTAAGTAATAAGAGATATAACGAACCAAAATTTTACGGTCATTCCTAGTCAAGTAACTCTGCGTCTTATAGGGGGTCACGATGGCTGAGCGGTTAGACTGCTCGCCTCTCACCCAGGCAAACAGGATTTATTCCCTGCCGGGTCACAACCAGATTTTTGCAAGTAAGAATCTTGCCGGACGATGCCGCTGGTCGGCAGGTTTTCTTTGGGATATCCAGTTTCCCCCGCCCTTGCATTCCGGCTCTGCTCCATACTCTCCACAATTACCCTCATCGAGTTTCAAGAGCTCGCTGATAATAACCCCTCAAATCTCTTCCTTCACTCACTCTACGTTTTGTAGAAAATAAAGATCATAATATTTATTACCAACAAAAATTCTTATAAAACGGAAATGTGTGAGTTCATAAAGAGGAATTGTAATATAACTAAACTTGTGACATTACTAATGTTTGCACAAAGAGCATGCGTGGAAAAGGTAATAATCGCCAAAGCGACAATATTTAAATATACCTGTTTTTCGAACTGCTCTTCTGTTATGTTTAGCGAAAACAAGCAATTTATGAAAATAAACTGAGACTCAAACGAGAAAGGTTAACTTATCGGTTCCTGCCTTATCCATCCAGCTATAGTATTACAATGGTTCTCATCAAGGTAGAAATATAGGTGTATATTTTCAGTTTTACACCTTCAATTCCTGTTCTCATCTGAAATTATTTCTGTGGGACTGTTAAGTACCAGTAGTAAGGATCATCTATCTTCCTGAAAATATATTGGTTGCTACATTGTCTGGCCTATAAACTGTCTAGCTACAAAATCTTTGCATGTAGATACCTAAAAACTCTGGAGAGCTAAGGACGACTTACGTGGGCGCATCAAATGTATTATCGCCTTAACGCTCAAAGCACTGTACTGGCGTGCAATTTCTCTCTCTTTCTGTCGTATACTCGCTCCATGGGACTTTCAGTGGTAACCCTATCATTCAATGGTATAATAATGAAGACAAAACAAAGCAGTGCTGCGTGTTCCTAATGATATTTTAAGTATAACTTGTACTGGAATTTTCGTACCTAAAAATGGTCTTTATACGCTCGTACTAGGTATTTTTAACTTACGAAAAATACGCATTCGTGAACATGAAGTGGTATAGTCACTTCACGGCTACTTCAACTTTTCTGAAGCCCTGCTAAAGTTCTACTTCCTGGATATTTCTCCGCCTAGTGCAAACAAATCTTAACAAAGTCTAGAAAATTACACCAAAGGGACTGCGCACCTCATTCGTGTACACTCGGTGTAAAAATACTTTGAATAAGAACTATTTCTTACGAGGCATTGCCAACACACATGTTTTCTCATTGTTTTTATTCATATTAATCATAAACTAGATATTATTATTTATAGATAAAATATAAATAAATCTTAAATGAAACAAAAAATAAGGCACTTTTACGTTAACACAAGTATGAAACGCTTGTAAGAGATGGCATATATAGGAAACAACCAAAAACGTCATAGATAGGGTGACTTTTCTAAGGTTAGATTCAGAAAGTGTGAAAAACACCAGTAGATCGTGAAAAACATGTTTAATGCTGTGTGTAAGCAGACACAGCTCAGGAATATTGAACAAGTTTTAAATAACGACAGCTGTATTATAAGCTCTGCTTAGGAGGCCTAGGCAGAAGGCGTCCTCAATTAATATGCTCATTTTTCTCGACGCCCATTCATTTTCGATCTCAGTGTACAACCGACACCTTCTTAAAAAAAAAAGTTTTAGCGGAGTCCGGGTTATAATGCCAAGCACGGAGAGGACCATGCGCTTACCACCCGGCAATGTGCAGCAATACAAGCAGCTGCATGTCGCAGTGAAAACTTTCGAGTGGACGTGTACCCGGCTGTGTATTGCGTCCGGCGGCGATAGGGCACGACTGCGCTCGGCTTGCAAGTTCTCGCCGCCCCTCAAGTGCACACAGGCTCGCTTCACTGGGAAACACCAGCCAAGCGCGGTCGCCCCACCGCACGTTTTAATGCTTTCCAAGCAGTTTTCCTCATAATGATCGCTTTCCCCGCCGCTATCCTCGGCTTTGCGTAACCACAAGCTCAAGCCTGAGCCACAGGAAACAAAATCTCAGGTAGACGTACAGTGAGTGAGCGAAGATATTTGGGCGGCTCTGAACATCGAGGTCTTGAGAGCCGATAGGGGTTAAGACAGGTGAGTCTGGAGTAGCGCTGGAATGAAAGGGCAGGGGAAACTGGAGATCCCCGAGAAAACATGCCGACCAGCGGCATCGTCCGGCACGGTTCCCACATGCGAAAATCTGGTAGCGACCACGCCGGGAATCAAACCCAGTTCACATAGGTGCGAGGTGAGTAGTCTACACCACTGCACCCCCGCGGCCCCTAATATAGACGTAGCGGCTTCAAATAAAGACAGCACATGACTGTCCCCGATGCAGAACTCATTGGAGAGTAGTACAAAACACACTACTACAACTGTTAGAAAAGTACGACTTATGTTGCATTTGAAGGAAGACTGCGTGTATTTTTTAACACTGTAAAATAATATTGTGATAGAATTTATTTTTCTAATGTATTTAAATTAAATCAATAAGTATCTTTTTTTTAACAAAATTTAAGCTTACTTTTATTATGAATGCTTTAGAAAAAAAATATTTTGCAAACCCCCTCCTCCCTTCATGGAGCAAGAATAGTATCATAATTATTTTTGTTTTATGCAATTAAAAATGGTAGTAATGTTTACAAATATTTAATAACTTTTTCATGCATATCCATTTGAGTTATAAAATTATAAATTCCGTGGTATCTTGTACAGATGGGAGTAGTGACAACATTCCCAGAACGGTGACAACCAGTGACAGTGACACACAAGTCGCAGTGACAAATAGCGGTGACAATGTTAGTGCTTGTCACTGTTTGTCATCTTCCTTTATTGTATTCATTGTACCTTCTCTGTGGATTTCTTTCTTGGTAAACCACGATAATAAACCTGTTGGATAAAATCTTAAACACAGTTCAAACTTTATAATGCATTTTTGTAGAATTTAGTGTACAATAAAATTGTACAAATACGAATTACCAAACAACCGCCATATTTCGATACATCTGCTCTATAACGATACAATCCGTTTATGCTCTACGGATAGAGACGTTCACGAAATTTACAAACATACTTTATGTGATAAAATTCCAAAAACGAAATAATTGAAAATATGTAAAATTGCCCTGAAATATTATGTTTAAAATTTTTGATAATTTTTCTGTGTAATATTTTTTTATGTAAACGTAATAAAAAATATTTAAGGCTTTTATATGTATTAACGTTGAGTAATAAATGTAATTTAATTTTGTTTGAAATATATTTAAAGTGTGTTAGCATACAAGTTATTTCATAATATTTGCGGATGTTTTGGCTGTTTTTCTATTTTATGTGATGTATTTTTTTGTTGTAATATTTCGGTATCGTTAGCGAAGTGGTTGCAGTCGAAATTCTGAACACTAAATAGCACAAATATATATATAAATATCTATTACTTACGCACCACAGCAATTTAAAAAATACAAACACTGTCAAATAGAACTTGCAACTACAAATAAAACAGGTAGATGTAACAAGAAAAAGTAGCTACTTTCACAAAGTAATAGAGCCATGCATACGAGTACGTGATAGACTGACAGCGACAAGTGACGCGGCACGTGGATAATCTCTGGCACTGGTCGCCGACTCGTGGGAATAGGTCGGCGCGGTTACAGTCACTANAGTGACGCGGCACGTGGATAATCTCTGGCACTGGTCGCCGACTCGTGGGAATAGGTCGGCGCGGTTACAGTCACTATGACTTGGAATATTCTGTCACAACACGTAACAGCAACAACTATGGAGCTGTGAAAAATTCCCGTGACAGGAAATATTACCCATCCCTATGTCCACAATTAAGAGTCCTAGAATTTTATTGGTAACCCAAAAAAATAAAAAATAAAAAATCCCTTACTTTAGAGTTTATAGTGAATTTAAACTAATCTGTTCACACCATCGATTTAGATTAAGAGTATGCCAGAAAACATGCCGAACATTATTTCGCATTCTCCTACACCCTCACTGGCGCTTCTTCGTGACTTATGCAAATGGAGAGGGTTCATGAACACAATGCACGGACATCATCAATGTCTCTTATCTCGTGTTCACTCTCGCACACAACTTCAACCTTCAGAACCAAGCTGTCTGCGTTGCAAATTTGCAATGTTTCAAAGGGCACGTATCCACATCAAATTCCAGAGACAATCACAGAAAATTCATTAATTCCAACTTAGAGCGTTGAGTAGGAAATGTTTAACGTCTCGTCGAGAGCGAAATCATTAGAGACAGTGCAAGTTTATCAAAGAAGCAGGGACGNGAGTAGGAAATGTTTAACGTCTCGTCGAGAGCGAAATCATTAGAGACAGTGCAAGTTTATCAAAGAAGCAGGGACGGGGAAGGAATCGGCCATGGCTTGTAGTAAGGGGCCATCTCAGCATTCGCCTGAAGCGATTTTGTGACACTATGGGAAACCGAAATCAGGATAGACGGACCGACACGGTTCCTCCATAATGGAACCCAGTGTGTTACCATTGCGCCACCTCGCTCGACGCAATACAAAGAGAAATCCCACGCGACGAACGGGACCGCGGTGACTGAGCGGTTAGACTGCTCGTCTCCCACCAAGGCGATCCGGGTTCGATTCCCGGATTTTCACACAAGTGGGAATAGTACTGGACGATGCCGCTGGTTGGCAGGTTTTCTCGGGGATCCCCGTTTCCCCGCCCTTGCATTCCGGCGCTGCTCTAGTCTCACCTCATTTAACCCTCATCGGTTCTCAAGACCTCGTTGTTACGAGCCGCCCAAAATGTTCAACTCAGCTCAACCCGCGCAACTGATCGAGCACGTGACCTCTTACAAGTGTGACGTGGTTAGAAGACAAGAGGCTTGTTGCTAAGGGCTGCACTGCCCTTCAGCTGGAGGTGAGGGGTGGAATAACCGTGAAATAATTCAGCTCTTGTGGGCAGTCGACACGCGATGCGCCCCGCTAGGATTGTCGTCACGCCACTAGAGCAACGCCCCCGGCAGCACCATTGGGCGGTGCGAATCATACCGAGGCCACTGGCCCACGTTTACTAAGAATACCCGGGTTAAAAGGCGGCCTGCAATGCGAACTCCAGTAAGGTTTATCCCACTCAGGTTGGGAAGCTCAATGCTTCTAGTTTCGCAACGAAAATTTCTCGCCACCAGGTAGCACTGGTGTCGCGTGTACCAGATTATTCCGTTTTATATGTAAGTAAATGGGATAGTCCTAATTTTCATAAAATAAATGTAGTTGTGTAAAATCTTCCGATTCGTACTATGTTAGATCCAACGTGAAGTATATACTTTATTATTTTCACTATAGCGTAAATATAACAAAACAAATTCACATAAAAAAATATTCTGTCACAAATTGGATTTAGCAAAACGTAGACTTAAATATCACAATTGAATCAAAAAATAGAATAGTCAAATAGTTGAAAATAATATTTTCAGTGCTTTCCTGCACTGTTTCCTTAAGGGAAAAAAGAAAAGNATAATATTTTCAGTGCTTTCCTGCACTGTTTCCTTAAGGGAAAAAAGAAAAGTGCAAAAGTACTCTTGAGGACGGCTATATTTATTTTGTACTTAAATTCGTAACGTTTTTCCATTGCAATAAGCTAACTAATGAACTCTCAACGCCAAACACAGTTTTGTTTTTACTGTTTGCTCTTGTATACACGATTGTAGGGCGTGAACAACGGTAACAAAACAAAATTAATATTTGATATTTTGGCTGGAGCAAGTATATATCACAATTCGAGACAAAAAATAAAAAAAATTTACACACCAAAAATTATATAATTTCTCCATATACTGCCAGCATAAAGTTGACCTCTTCCGGACACTAGCGCACATAGCGGCTGAAATTTTCCCTATGCTANAGTGCAAAAGTACTCTTGAGGACGGCTATATTTATTTTGTACTTAAATTCGTAACGTTTTTCCATTGCAATAAGCTTACAAATGAACTCTCAACGCCAAACACAGTTTTATTTTTACTGTTTGCTCTTGTACACACGATTATAGGGCGTGAACAACGGTAACAAAACAAAATTAATATTTGATATTTTGGCTGGAGCAAGTATATATCACAATTCGAGACAAAAAATAAAAAAAATATTTACACACCAAAAATTATATAATTTCTCCATATACTGCCAGCATAAAGTTGACCTCTTCCGGACACTAGCGCACATAGCGGCTGAAATTTTCCCTATGCTAAACTCTCCCATATAAAATCTCGTTTTTTTCCTAACCTGAGTAGAATATACCTACTCCAGCCACACACGCCAGCAAAATGGCTCCACCACAGAGTGTAAATAGGCACACCCGAATTTTGCGAAAAACTTCCGCACGTGCTAGATTTCAATACCCTACAGACGTTCCAGCAGTTTTCTATTCCTTATTGGTAGCGTGTCTTTCTGAGAAGACATTTTCCCACTTGAATGGCCAATCAGAATTGGGTAACTTGAATGCTGTACGTCTGTGATTCGCGCACAGACACCTAAGACGCGTAACACGGTAAACATCCAATCACGAGAGTGGATCTGAGCTATAGTGTGGTGAGATACATACAATTGGTCGTGAATTATTTTCGCGAAAATCGGGTGTCCGTAAGTATAAAGAACACAAGGACGAGATGGCGTGGCGGTTCATTTGATGTGGTCGTACCCATTCTTTGGCTGCGCAGGGCTGTGGGACTGGGCTTTGTGTCTGATTGGCTGCTTCATACTATAAAATGTTCCCTATTGGCTGGGCAAGTAAGTTACCAGAATTTTACTTACAAACGGTGTTCCAACATTTCGCCGGAAAGTGACGCCATTTTGTTGGCGTGTGCGGTTGGAGTTCTAGGTATGAGCTGCTGTTGTACATCTGTATTCCACCTCCTGGAGACTAACTTTCCAGACGGCAGGCCGACCGATACGGAATATTTCATATAGTCGATTGGCGGTTACGTCAACATTTTCTAAAATCCTGTTTAAGTTCTACTTTCTGGCTATTCTCCGCTTAATGCAAACACATTTTAACTAAGTCTAGAAATTTACACCAAAGAGATAACTCACCGCATTCTTGCGCACTCAGTGTGATAATATTTTGCATAAAAACTATTCCTTACTAGGCGTTTCCAACATACCCATTTTCTCCCTGTTTTATTCACATTAATTATAAATTAAATATTATTATTTCTAGATACAATGTAAGTAGAAGTTCAATTTAACCAAAAATAAGGTAGGGCCCTACTTTTATTTTATTACAAGTTTAAAACGCTTTGATACATGGCATATTTAAGAGACAACCAAGCACGTTATACATGGCGTAATTTATCAAAGATTTGTTTCAAAAAATGCTAAGAAACCGCGAATAGACTATGACGTGAAATGGCCAACCAAACCAAAGGCCTGTTGCCACAGCTTTGCGGGTCCATCAAAGGAAAAGCTCACATCAAAGGAATAAATAGCCACGCCTTCTCGCTTCTGTATACTGGCTTATTCTGTGGCACTGGTAAAGCATTGAGGCACAGAGTACTTAAGAGTGCAGAGGTGAAACGGCCGCTTGCTCTGCGAACTGCAGCCGCACACGCCAGCACTTGCAAGCAACATGCCAGAAAGATGTTCGCCAATCAGCGCCTGGCAACTTACTCGCCAGCCGGCAGCCAAGACAATAGGGAACATTTCGTGGCACGCAGTAGCCAATCAGACAACGTTCAGTCCCCGAGCCTCACGCGGCCAATCAGCGAATGAATAAGGTACTTATTTTCAACATGGCTCCTATCTAAGTAGTTTAATTTAATTTTGTATACATACCATACTATTTAACAAATTTCGACCAAACCTGGCATGTCAAAAGTATCAAATACAAGCATATAACATTATGGTACAAAGCCTATTTCGTCCTCATTAAAAAATACAGTTTTTTATTGTACATCCGGAAACGATTAACCGATTCCCACAAAACATGACAAACAAGAAATACTACGGCAGTCCATGTAAACTGAAAGGTTTTAGGTGTATCAGACACTTACTTTTGAAATGGCGACCGTATAAAGATTTTTTGATTACTACGCTATATCTACGAAACGATTTAACCAATATCAACCTAACTTTGTATACCAGTAGGGAACTAAAACTATGGTAAGCGATGGTAACATACGCAATTTAAACGGATCAAATACCTATTTTCAAAATGGTGGCCTTAGAATATCATAATATTTGACCAATTCTGACCAAACTTGGTGTGCTAAAAGTATCAACCACAATCACTAAAAATGCTTGTCTTTTTCGTGCGCAATTTTATAAGCTAGTGCCACATAACAAAAAAAATTTGGTGTCGTATTTCTGATTTATAAAATGGCATTAGTCGCAAAAATCAGTACGCTATTATGAAGGTAGTTAGCACAAGAAACAAATAGCCCGGCTGAGAACCGAAATATATTTCATGATCAATCGCATTCATATAAAATGCTCTACTCGAGAATTATGATGTGTTAATTAATAGCAATAAAGTTCCGGCGTGAAGAACATTTTTACATTAGCAGTGAGTACGGATATACGAAGACTAGATAAAATCCACTTAAGGCCGTATACGATAAAGTGAGCACTTTTGAATTCAACCTCAGAAAAAAGTAACTGTTCCTACCTACATATATTTAAAGGGTGCACTGAATGCCATGCCACCAATAAAGTTGGTAACGATTGAGGGAAAGTAGTTCCACGGCTTAGCGCCGAATTAAAAGTGTTAGGTAAACATTTGTGATAACTGAAATGATTTCTTTAATTTTCTGTATTTTCTGTATGTTTTAATGCATCTAAGTGTAAGAATAAGCAGATTTCGAAAATATTTACTTTTCTAATAATTTCATAGACTAACTTGACCGACGCATCAATAAAGTTATATGAGGCTTATGGCAGTATTAATTTTATATAAGGCGGAAGAATACATAACGTGCATACAAGTAGATCTTAAGGTCACTGCCTACCGGCTGGCAGCTGCGAAATTTAAATAGGAAATCCCATGTTAGTACGTTAATTTAAAAGAAAAGCGTTTCAAAGAAAATGTATTTTCACGAATTTTTTAGGAGAAGTTCTCTCAGTGATGTTTCCGTCACATGTGCAGTCTGTTTGCAAGGAATTTTAAAAATGTATGTTTTACAAAAGATTACTTAAAGCCTATTTATACTGAAAATATACGCTCGTAGCGATCTTCTCCTAAAAATTTCGCTAAGAAAACATTTTGTTTAAAACGAATATCTTTAAAATTAATGTACTGAGACGAGATTTCCTTAACGTGGGATTTTCAATTTAAATTTCGCAGCTGCCAGCCGGTAGTCTGTGCCCTTAAGAACGGCTTTCAAAAGTGCTCAACTTACCACGAACAGCCTGTAACAAAAATCGCGTACGTTGGCAGCATTATTAAGTTAAATAAACTTAAGGAGGAAAATACATAGAGGCCTCTAATGAATTTTTAAGACAGTATCACAGAGTATATAAATACACAGAGATAAAATGGCGTGTCCGTTCCTTTGATGTAGGAGTACCCCGTCTCAAACCGACTGCGTGACACTCAGGGAACGGGTCTTGTGTCTTATTGGCTACTGCATACTGCGAATGGTTGCCTATTGGCTGGGCTGGGCTGCGGGTTGCTGATTGGCGAACGCCATTTTTTCTGCCGTACGCAGCTGAAGTTCACGGAATAAGCGGCTTTTTCATCTCTGTATTGTTGTGTACTCTGTGGTCTCGGCAGATTACGTCTACACTGGTAGCCTTCCTTTGGATATTGGCCGCTTGCCTTTGTGTGACGAGCTTCTGTTACATAAATGAGTCAATCAGAATTAAGCTTCTGCGATGACCGTCCATGATTCGTGGGCAGACAGAGAAGACGCGTAGCAATTCAAATGATCCAGCCACGAAAGTGCTTCTCAAATAAAGTGTTTTGGAAAGCAAACTGTCCTGACATCTTTTCACGAAAAACAGGTGCCCCTACATAATACGTATTGGAGTAATAACTACTGATACAACGGCTTGACTCCCGTGTTGCTGGGAGACAGTTAATCCGCTGCCAAAACCCTCTTCCTAAAATATTCAAACCATACATCACCTCTTCACAAAGAGATCTAAACGGGAGATTCGTGTGACCACTGGGCTGTGATGGAAAGGCTAGAGAAGAAAAGAACGGGAAGTTCCTAGAAACTGTTTTTCTATTGTTTAGTGCCACAGAAGTCTCTACGCTCCACCAAGCGTGCCTGGTCAAGCAGGAGCATACTTGACCCGCATTAAAGAGGTCGTGGGTTTAATTACATGCTGAATGCACCCGGGTCTCTGTTTTTATGAAGTAGGTCTCCTTCCTGCAGGTAAATGCTGGAGGGCATTCTTTATGATGTTCAGTAGACTACATTTACTTTCTACATTTTTGGCATGGTCCTTTTTCATTGTAATACGAAGCAATAGTCTGAAAAAGGCATAAGAATGGATGTAAATAACTTTTAGAAAACGAATTAAAGTCAAAATTAGCCTATTTTTGGAAATTTGCTAAGCGGTTTGCTTGTATTTCAATTTTAATGTTTAGGATAAAAATTGAAATTAAAAATAGCCAGAAATTAAATCCTTACCACAGGAGAATATCATGTCGGAATTCTTGTGATTTCAACAAACACTTGAGATTAAATCAAACTTTGTGTCGAAATTGCTTTTATAAATTTGTAGGAATCAAGATTTAAAATTGAAGTTCTTATATTTACGCCAAAAAAAACATAACAACTGTTATTGTTCCGTATTTGTATTACGTTTTTATCAATATAATGTCACTAAATTATAAAATATCCTAAAAATCTACACTCTAAGAAATTATTCGGAAATTTACGATACCAGTGTATACGCTTAGTGAGAAAGCGGGAATTATATATTTTTATCCCTATACATTCTTTGTAGCGTTCCTATATTTTCTCAGGAAACATTCAAATGCGTAGGGAAGTTCCCAACTTTGTATAGTAGCGACGCTAAACATTCCTATATCTGCAGCTTGATATGTGGTATTATTTACATACAGTGTATAGGTTAAAAACTTCAATTGCAGTTTAGGAAGTTTACTAGAAAACTTTTACAGCGTAGAAAAATATTTAGGCCTTTAAACAGTTTAAAAAAGGAACATTCCAATCTCCCTTTAATTAGATTAAGAGCTCTTGTTTGGCCACTATACATAAAATTATTACTATTAGATTTTGTAGTGAAAAAATTTTGTCTTATAACCAAATTAAACGTAACTTACAGATACGTTTTTACCAACATTTTTGCTACGGATACGTAAGTGGTACAAACGTTTTTTTTCCGATAGGCGGGTAAAAGTAGANAAGGAACATTCCAATCTCCCTTTAATTAGATTAAGAGCTCTTGTTTGGCCACTATACATAAAATTATTACTATTATATTTTGTAGTGAAAAAATTTTGTCTTATAACCAAATTAAACGGAACTTACAGAGGCGTTTTTACCAACATTTTTGCTACGGATACGTAAGTGGTACAAACGTTTTTTTTCCGATAGGCGGGTAAAAGTAGANCGTTTTTACCAACATTTTTGCTACGGATACGTAAGTGGTACAAACGTTTTTTTTCCGATAGGCGGGTAAAAGTAGAGGCGCCGCGCTACGACGTTTCACGGCACTTTCAGTTTTTCTTTTCGGCTGGCGAGAAATGGAGGTCAGTTGACGAAAGGAAAGCAGCAGCGCCGGAATGCCGACACGCGAGCACAGCGGACAGGAAGTTAAGTGGACGACCTTGAACTGAAACGCGGAGCGGAGCTGCTTTAAAAGCAACTACTTCTGCAAGACGTGGAATGCGTGCTCCTGCACGGGCGCACTGGATACCTGCTGGCATGCTTGCATGCAGTTAAGCGGAGCCAGGAATTTTTCACGTGTCTGTTTACATACGACGACGAGGTTTAACTTGGGAATCAGATTACAAATTCTGCATAAATAACGATTAAGTTAAACACACATATATATATATATATATTTGTAATTGTTTCGGGCATAGTTTTGTACAATATGAACTCTTTCGATCACAGATAAGTATATAAATTTAGGTGTTTTAATGAATAACATTTTTACTCGGAACTGCATTAGTACCATCATAACGCTCTGTCGTATATCATAACCAATAAAAACGTGCATAGCATATTCGTGGTTTCTTCACGCTGTTTGGATCAAACCTTTGAAAAACCACCCCATGTATGACGTGTTCCTTTGTTTCCTAAACATTTAATGTGTCATAAGCGTTTTATACTTATGTTAAGACAAGTTTTTGTTTTTGATGCAATTGAACTTTCGGTTATATTTTATCTATGAATTATATTCCATTTATAATTAATATTAATTAAAACAGTGAGAAAATATGTGTGTTGGTAATACCTAGTAAGAAATAGTTCTCAGGCAAAATATTATTAAAGTTAGTGCGCACGAATGCGGTGCGCTGTCCCTTTGGTGTAATTTTCTAAGACTTTGTTGAGCTTTATTTGTATGATTTGGAGAGATATCCTGGGAATAGAACTTTAGCCACTGAAAGTCCCATAGGTACACGCAGCCCGACGAGAACGCTGCACGCCAGTTCAGAGGCTTGCGCTTAGCGGCGATGGCGCACTTGATGCGCGTGGCAGTGTCGCCCTTATCGCTTCCGCGCTTCTCGGCCTCAAGNTGCGCTTAGCGGCGATGGCGCACTTGATGCGCGTGGCAGTGTCGCCCTTATCGCTTCCGCGCTTCTCGGCCTCAAGGGCGGAAAAAACTCTGCAGGTAGGCGGAAGCCTTAAGAGACACCTCATTTAAGTCACTTCCTGGGTAATGTGTCATGTACAGGACACCGTGACTAAAAAGGCTGGTTCATGGGTGGGGTGTAGCCCTATCCCATTCCTGCATTTGCCAGTACTTCCATAACGATCTGATCTGTTTTTCACTTCGTATCTGCTTGTCTATAATGTCGACACTTAAACCATTCAGACTCAGTGTACACAACTGTGTACATTACGCACGTGTAGGTAATTTTTGGCCTGTACTGCACACTGCGAAGCTCAATGACCAATAATCTTTCATGTGGGCAAATTATTCGCAAACCATCGTTCTGGTCAAGGTCATAACTGGTTAATATTACTGTAGCTTAACATATAGCCTATAGCTCATTGGCTATGACAACGAAACATGTGTTGTGTCGACTTATGTACAGCGTTCATCATAAAATTATTTGTTTGCAACACCTGAAACAGTAAATTAAAGTGCGTCTGAAAGGGTTAAATGCAATTCAGATTGGGATGATGCACAAGTTCATATTGTTACTCTTTCTCGTGGATTTTATTGACAACCCTCTCTTATTGTAGCATGGTCCATTTCCTTCAAATTAAGCTCACAACTTAACTAGCTCATCTTTTATTATTGCAATGTTCATGTAAAGAGAAATTGAGCATGCCAATTGAGGTTTAAAACTAATATATATATATATATATATATATGTAGTTATTAACTATATTTTGGTGTCTGTGTGCATAGAGAACTATGAGAAAAATTAACGTTTACACTACGATGATTGCAAATTAGTGATGCTATTTCGTATTAAGTTAGTGGACATGGGCTCCATCTCTCGTAACGCCTGAATTTTCAGTAACTTCCGCAAGAAAAGTAATATTCTATAGCAGCTATGAGAGCATTCGTGGCATTAAGATGTACTCTCTTGTTATCAAACTTGTCGCAGTAGCTATATAAACTTCGCAAAATTCTATAACATGAAGTTTTAGAGGTGAAATTTACGCATACTCTTATTTATGCCTTACTTTAAACATAAACAACTATTTTTCCGTTGCAGGCAAGCAAATATCATCGCCTTATGACCTTTATTTGTAGCTGTTTTCTGCCTGATGACAAAACAAATAAAACTTTATTGGTAAAACTGTACAGTCTTCTATCTGATAGTACAATATTTTTTGAGTAAATTTTCGAGGTACTTGTTATAATGATGATTCTGAGAGTATACGAGGCAGTGTATTTAAAAAACTCAATGTGTGAGAGCATAAATTATGCTGCTACAACATTTTTTAAAATTTTATTTTAATGGTGTTATATGAAGGTAATCGTTTATGAATTGTATGAGAATACAGCTCCATTTCTCGTTACGTAACGCTCTATAGAATGTTAAAAGCTTTTTAAATAATACTTTTATATCTTTAATTATACGCTTAGGTCTGTTAAAAAATAGTGTCGTAAAAAATTTAGCACATTACATATACCCGTAAGGGGATTACATACATTTTTAAGAAAAAACAGAAAGTTTATTTTTCTAGACACATTTATGGTCAAATATAAAGACGTTTAGATGGCATCAAAGTGTTTGTGTCTTAATTACATAGTGAAATATAAATTGAATCAAACAATAATAGAAACAAAACCATAATTTTTGAAAAAATCGTAAATATCTTGCTTGTTTTGACTTAAAACTTCGTTTTGTCGCTTTCCGCTTATAAGTTTTTTCTGTGTCTTGTCTGTGTATCATCCAACAGTAGTCAGCCATAATGCTGACGTCCCAACTACCCCGGTATCTTCTGTCTACATCTTAAAGGTCTTGGTGGAAGCGTTCACCCTCTCCTTCACTGTAGTCTCCTTGATTATTCGGGCAATGCTCAATATATGAGTATACAAACAATGGACCTTTTAACTCATATTGCAGCCAAGATGTTTGTAACTATTAAGCATTTCCCTGACAATTGCTTTGTAATTAGATACTTGACATTGCCTAACAATGTGGAAGTCACTTCTTCCTTACAAAATGCGCAGAGACACTGCTTGAGGCTGAGTGTGGAAAGCAGGGGTGGGGAAAATATCAGTTAAATGCAACGCTTTCTACCGACCGAATGTATTTACGAGAAGGTTTTGTAGTACATGTAGACAAAAATAGTTTATTACTTTAATGAATATGACAAAAATGACTTATTCATACATAAACTTTTGCAGAAAAACGTGATGTGATATGCACAATTGCAAGTCATTTTCGTGTTCAGATGCCAAAAATCTATATGAATAACATATATTCATTTTTAAAAAAACTTCTTCATCGCAGACCTCTGTAATCGGTTATTTCCCACCACTAGTACACCCGATAAACCTTGGTAATTTTTTTATTGTTGAAGGCAACATAGAAAAACTCTAAAGCTAATATTATGTGACTAGTTATTATTGAAATTAAAAAATATTGGCTAGAAATCATCTAAATACTACAGGTCAGAAAACGCTTAAATATGTAAACTAAATAGAAGCGAAGTTTAGTCATGGACTATCACTAAAATAGCATAAAATATTAACTGTAAAATTTTAAGCAGTTAGGCTAGGCAGGAAAAAATACACGAAAGTATAGTGATATGTTAAAAATCATTCTTAAGTGTTTTAAACATAATTGTTATGAAATAGAAAAAAATAATATTATTTTATTACAGACTTTAATTGTATTTATAATTGGCTAAACATCGCGCACTGCATCGTTTTACGTATCTGTAAAGTAAGGCTTGGCAGACTAAATTGTTACCAAAATAATGTTTAGCTTGTGTGAAACACATATTAAAATTATTAACAAATTTCAAAAGCATTTGTTTTTGAAAAATGCTTAAACGACCTATTTTATAATAAATAGATAGTATTATTCATATTACCAGAAAAAGGGTTTAGTAAATATAGCGCAGAATCAAAATTATAGAGCTCTGAGTAGAAAAAATATTACTGTGGATTATGTCATTTAGTTCATAAATAACTATCAACAACTGCTGATGCAGTGCAGTGTTGTTATCTGATATCAGTAAGTGATATTACGTATGATCGAATTTTTTTAGTGGTGTACTGACCTATTTCACCATAATCGGGTAAATGGTTCACTACATCAGTAAATGTAAATATGTATGTTACATAAACATAAAGTTATCTTGTCGGTACAATTATATTTTTATTCTCTATATACTTTTTTGCGTATTTAAATTTTAAGTCGTGTGACGGTCACATAAATATGTTCGTGTTTATAAATACAATTTTGACCAAAATTCATATTTTTCAGCAGAACTTTAAAAAAATGTTTAGTCAAATATAAAATTATCTACAAAATGGGTCAGCGAAAGCCAGTTGTTAGCGACGCGCGCGCACACACACGCACACACACACGACAAAGAAGAAAGATAGGCAAACAGAAACACGATCTCACAAGTCTTTCTATTATCAGGAAAGTAGGCTAAAACAGCAGTAACATTGTTGCTTAAGTTATGTACGCACTATTCCGGAAAAGGCGCGTGCAACATACGGATATAAACATTTTTCATTACGCAATGCATATTCGTTTATTCGACGTTGTTCGCTGTCAAAAATGCTGACGGGAATGCAGACAACTTTATAAACCTACACAAACCTTCGGTTTTATATCCTACTGCTTCTCCGTCAATGCACACAATATTGTGTGACAACACGGTTGACTAACTGCATACAATAAGTTGGTAGGTATGGGCCCTGTTACATTTTTTTTATAAATTGGTGACTATGAATTTAAGCTTATGGGAGTGAATGCCTCGGCTCAATTTAGTTTCTGCTTGACATATAAACTTACTGCGATAATGCGGCGAATTTCAGAAGCCAAACGCCGCCACTTACTTGAACCGCTGTTAGTGACGTAACGACAGAAAACCGACATTATATCCTGTAGGCAAAAGACCAAGCTGTTAAACTGCTCACAAACTGTTACATAGTCACGTAAGTAACACGGTCGCTCACTTTTTTAAAGAGTGCTTACAGTCTCTCAACGGACTTGGTAATTTTTCTTGTGTGTGTGATCCGGTCACGGAGAGACCTGCCATATCTCCGGATGAGAGCTCACCGAGTATAGAACGTTCGCGTGAAGCTGTTCGGAGCAATGCGCGCGTAGCCAGGTATCACCGCTGTCTTTTGTTGTTCTATTCACAACTTATGCTCCCGACGAACACGACATTACGCCACAGCACGACGAAATTTCAAATAATATTTTATTGAGTGTTCACAACTCCACGACACTGACCCGACAATATCTGTTAGACAAGTGTGGTACTTGGCTGTGGTAAATTCTGAAACGGAAAGTTATCTTTATAAAATCCAATATTTGCGATTTAAAAATTCGCGATAAAGTGAATGATTTTTGAAGTTATTCTTGTTTTGGCGCGTTGAGGGTAAAAATTTAGTGTGCTACGGGAGTTGCGCGCACACAGTGTAACAAAAATTCCAAAGTGAACGTGGTAGGGGTATGACCCAACACCGAAATACAAATGGTTATATTTGCCTAGTAACAGAGATTAAGAGTATTATTTCTCAAACTTAGGTTATTGAAGTTATAGTACTTTTGGAGCGTGTCTTTCTTCGGTCATTTTATTGTTTTCCTACTTCATTAATTATTTGCATACGTAATAAAATTTTATTTTAGTCACGCCAAAGAAGTATAACTTCTAACGCGCGTACATATGTACACGCGCCCATGTTTTTTTCTTTTTACAATATTTGGATTTATACGAGAGAAAAAAAGTATTTCAAAACGAACAGGGACGTGATTTTGGCGACGAGTTCATCAACAGGCATCACGGGAACTATTAGCCTTATGGTTTAATTTAGGGCATATATAGGCTAAACTCTGACAAAAAGCATTACGAAGTTTTCTGTACGGCAAAGAAACACGTTTCTTTGAGGCTGTTTTGTTTACAGTAACACAATATTGCTTTAATTCAAAGAGAAGGTTACAAGAACATGGTTTGCTAATGTTTTCTTTATACTTTTTTGTTTTATCGCAAAAACACCTTCCTTTATAGCAAAAATAAAACAAAATTCTTTGCACGGCTTTTGTTTACAGTAAAGAAATGTTACTTCTTCCAAAGGAAACTTTTTGGGGATATATAATGTTTTCTTTCATTCATTGTAGTTTTCAGTACGCAACTGTTGTACCAACGCAAGCATTCATGAACCGACATATTCAGCAGTTACTAAACTGCAACTAAGCAAATGTACAAACCTCCTGCAAACTTTTAATGTCATTCTGAAGTGCAGTGATTCTCCAATTATCTACTTCAATTCCTTCCAAATGGTGGCGTTGTTCTGGCCCATGTTACTACATTACAGAATCTACATATCACAAGGAATCGGAACATAACAACCAAAGTGGTCGTTGGGTGAAGTGTTAGACTTGTAACGCATGGGTGCGGGTTCGAGTACTGGAGTCAACGTTATGTTGTATTTTTTTAGTGAGTATAATTTTTATAGATTTGTTACTTCTCTTTTATTTACTAATCACTGTTATTTTTCAGACTACAAATTTTCTCTACGGTGCACCTGATATTACTAAAATTCGTCTGCTGAACTATTGTAGCGACAATGCAGGGTCATCAAAGTCATTACTATATAGATCAAACAAATATTATGTTTGTGGCAAGCCTAATGTTAAAAATTTCTTCGCAGCAACAAATTACGTGTTGTGGTAAACAAAACGTTTTAACATTGTATCCAAAATTGTTATTCTGTAATTGGTTCGTCTACAGCTGGTCAAAAGAATCCCTGCACGCAGTTTCCTTCCTGAGTCCATGGTTGTAAATTCAGTTATATGTTCCCCTTTATATCGCGAAAAGACAATGGAAAACCGTCATGCCTGGCATAGCCCGGGCACGCCTGTGGTTTTCTCCGACATTCCGTCTCTATATATCTGCTTTTACACGACGCAAAATGAATTCCGTACGAGGCCTCGCATGATAAACGTTATGCGGGAACAACAGGACTTTACTATGGAAACGAGTCCACATATCAAACGTGCAGCAAAACACCTCCTTGCGTGAGCAAGTTGATGTCTCAAAATATCTTAACTAGCATTCATACCATATCATGAACACACGCTGTTTTAAAGTAGTGGCTATTAAATAGAACAAGATATTTACCCATCGAAAAATCTCACAACACTGAACTCCAAACCATCCTCGAAACCAAATTTTCAAGAGTTTTTCACAAAAAAAAAAACACATTTCGCCTGGTTCTCTTCGCACGGCTATATTCTCTGATCTTCTCTTACCTCTCCGACGGATACACAGGTGGCCACATGACAAGCAAGAGAACGACCAATAGAACCACTCGTTTCGTGCAAGAATCTGCTGAAAAAGGGATACACTCTTATCTACCTCCTGCTTTTGTACGAGATCTGCCTAGTACGAGAAATTCTCGCACGAGATTTAATTTGAGAGTGCCATCTTGCACGTGTTTTGTATGTGCCGCATCATGCGTTGTGTAAAATGTAAAATCTGCTTAATACGCCTACCACCGTCAGCTTAGCGCAATGCAAACTCACAGTACGCAGTTGTTACTCGCTAGCTACTGCGCGCAGTCACAACTACGAGCCGGTTTATCAGCGTGACGTTCAATTAAGATAGTCGCCAGCTAAGTAGTAACTGGCAGATAAGATGCACACCACCGCCATTTTACACGGCTCAGCTGTCGCAGCCCTAGTAAAATTTTGAACACGCGAGAAGTTTCAATGAATAAAAAAATAAGCGATTTCAAAGAACGTAGGTACTTTGGGGCTGGGTCAAGATCCAGTACCACGAGTTCTCGTTCACTTGCTCTGGATCCCTTCGTGTGTAGCGACTCCTTGTTCCATTGCTGACAAGTGTTCGTTTGTAAATTCGGGCACTCTTGTTCGTATCCACCTTAATTTATTATGTAACGAATTTCATTCGATGGAGATTCATTTGTCTTTTTGACAGTAGCAAGTGTTTCTCGCGGCTGTGCAGAGTTGTATACACCAAATACTTCAAATACCAAATACTTCAAACACCAAATACTTCAAATACCAAATACTTCAAACTTCGGACACCAACCAAGGATTCGAGAAGGGCGTGTGTCCTGTTCCCTTGGCTGAAGTGGACAATGTAGGGTGCATTCCGTGCCCTCGCTGCGAATCTGGACAGCGACAAAATGACGTCACGAACTTAATGCACTCTTCTAGCACGAAGCTAGGTGAGGCCCCTTACCAGCAGGTGAATTTGGACACAGTGGTGGCAACACAAACAAGGAATGCGTCTGGTCTGCTGGATACCAAGATACTGCAAACAGCCAAGAATCTCGTGACTTCCACGTGAAATTGAATGATGAATGAGTAAGTGAGTAATGAGATTTGGGCGACTCTTAACAAAGAGATCTTGAATGATGATGAAGGTGAAGCCAGGTGAGTGTGGAGCAGCGCCGGAATGCAAGGCGAGGGAAACGGAAGATACCCGAGAAGACCCGCCAACCAGCGGCATCGTCCAACACGATTCCCACATGCGAAAATCCGGAGCCAATCCCGCCCGGGATCGAAACCTTTTCGCATTGGTGGGAGGCGAGTAGTCTAACCACTACAACACCACCGCGGCCCCGTGAAATTGAAAACTGACAGGTGATTCCCGATAGTTAGAGTTAATGGCGTTCAAGAGGATAAACTTAATAATTTAATTCATTTTAAGCATTTTACATCCATTTTCGTTCTGTTACTAAACTAATTTTCAAAGAAAAAAATGACATTGAAGGAAAATGACTTTAAAAAATGAATTGAATGAGTTACACGAATTTAAAGTTTTTTTTGTATGTATATCTCAACATTTAACAAAATAATACCAAATGATAGAGATGAAATTATTTTCTGACGTTATTAGGATGTCATGAAATACATTTATTGTAAATTTGTCGTGCGATTCGCTTGTATATCAGTTTGATTTTTTTTAGATCAAATTCAAAGTCGTTAAAGGTAGAAGTTTAACCCTTTCGGGCGAACCAAGTATCGTATTTCAAAGAAAATGCAATAGGCCACGTCTGTATCTTCAATGAGCACTTTAACTAAATCCAACGTTTGTGTTAAAATAACTACTTAAAATTTTTACGAATAAATTTCTTTTTATTAAAATTCTTATATTTACGCTAAAGAAAACAGAATGAATGTGATTTTTCACATCATTAGGTATTTTTTATGAAATTGTAATTGTTATCATGTCACGAAACCATAAAATGTCCTCAAAACCTGGGAATAAAATATTTACCACATCAAAAGTCAGACGTCTAGCACAAGATATGTACATTGCTTTGGTGCAAATTTACATCTGGGTACAGCCTCGCCCTTACGCTAGGTTTCGCTTTGGCGTACCACTCTTTCTAACCCCCAGCTTCAAAACTGAAGCGATGTCCGAGCAGCACACCACGATAAATCCGAAATCCAAACGTCCCATTTCGCACGACATGATTACTCCCAGCTACAATTTGAGACGTGTCACAGTACACTCTTAGAAAATTTTTCCGTAAATTTACGGAAAATGCCGGTTACAAATTATTCATACATCTGCATTAAATGAAGGTCTCTTCGTTTTTTTTTTTCTTTCAATAACGCTCTCTCCGTAAATTCACGGAACGTAACCACAAACTTGCATGTTAGTTTTGTTAAATACGATCTATAAAAAGGGGCAACTAAAAGGTTTTACTTTGGTTATGTGTGTGATTCACAGTGCATAAAAGTTGACTATCAAATAAATATTTAAAAAAATTTGTCTGGTGGCGGGATTTGAACTAGGAAAAAAACTTTGCTAGTCCATCACCCTATTCCACTCGCCTACCACCCGTATGCACGATATAGTGTTGTAAATACGGGATTTATGAAGAATCATGAATGTAGGCATCTTTTAGTTTCTAGTCATGTTAGTATGTTTTCAATTTCGTTCTTTTTTATTTCATGTTTACAAACAGGGGATAGAAAAAGAGTTCCATTCTCGTAATGTATTTCACTGTGTATGACAGAGAAATTAAAAAATTTTTAATAGTTTTTCCTGTAGTGGGATTTGAGTACGAATCGAAATCAATAACTCGAACAACTCACCTACCACACCTTTACACGAAGTCTTCGTAAATGTGTATTTTACATGAGAGTGACGTGTTAGAGCGCTTGCTATATTTGCGGTCCATAAATCGAGGTCACGAAAACATTGTTTCATTTTCGTTATGTGCGTGTTTCACTGTGCATACAAATGGTTTTGTCCTGTAGCGTAATTTGAATAAGAATCGATGAATCGGCACTCAATTAGTGGTTCCCACTCACCTACTACTATTTTACACGAAGTAGTTTGTGAAGATAGGATTTTATACGCTTCAGGTATCATCTACATTGTTCGTGTCTCAACATAGAAGCCACAATAATAATAAGAGCTTCCGTTTTTTTTATATTTACGCAGCTCACTTCCGTTATTCGTCATTACGGAGTGCCTTTCCGTAAATTAACTCTACATCTCCGCAAAAGTTTCCGTAAATCTACAGAAATGTATAACAGTGTAGTAATAATGGAAATTATACTTGATCGTTCCAAAAGTGTGTCATAGCAGAAAAATTCGGGGTGTGGCCGTGCCTGCCGGGAACAGGGCCGTGGGTTTACTTACGTCAGAGGCAGAGGTTAATATTTTCTTTTGGAAATGGACGAAGCCGCGAGGACCAGCCGTATGTTGGGCAATTTGCTTTCACTATGATTGGAGAGACTTTTTTAATTTATAGTTTCAAAATAATTTTTTTGTTTGGTCCATTTTTTAAATCCTTTTTATCCGTACATTTTGAGCAAGCTTGGGGTATTGGCTATTAGAGCATCCTTCCTTTTTCCCTTCTTTTTTACTTCGTCAACGCCGTACGCTTGCTGCAGTCATCCCGGTTGTCTTGCTGCCGCCTACCGCTAGTCTCTCCTGGCCCATCTGCGTAAATGTTAGGATTCTTAATAAAATTATTTTGCTATAGAGAATTCAAGTTGCTGGGTAATACTTCTCTTTTTGATTGACGTCACGACGCCAAATTCCTTAAAGCTCAGTATTACAGAAATCGTCAGTATCTCCGCTCTCCAATTTTATAAAAAAAATTATATGTTTTTCATTGTACACTTTTTACATAATATTCAATTGTGGTTTTTCTATTGAAAAATGTATTGATGGCACTTCTTAGTCATTGCAAAGAAAAGTATATATTTATATCAGTCGTGTATTATACTGGTTTGGTATTTATAAATGCATTCTTGCACCTATATTGCGTCATATTCTGTGTGTGTTCTTCCCCCTCCTGTGTTACGTGGGAATTAAATGAAAGTAACAAAATGAATATTCGGCTTTTATGGCTTAAATCGACTGTTAAAGACGAGATATTTTGTTTGGTACTAAGATGAGCGCACTAACACATCGGAGTCCGGATATGTACTCCGCGAAAAACTCTCGCCTGCGTCCAAAATTGGCGCCAGTTGTCGCGGGTCCCCACCCGTGCCTCGCGCATGTGCGGTGCAACTCAAGGCCATGCTTGCATCGTAGGTATAGGCTATATCCGATAGAACGAGATCGTATTTAATTCGATAGTGTTATTAGTGGCGAAGTTACAGTGTCGGGAAGGATCATCCTGCAAACGTCAGGCGTCGGTCTGATTTTACAGAAAATACGTCACAAAACTGCGCAGTTGCCACAAAGACTGAGACAGAGGCCCTCCGCGGGAGGTAACGGGAGGTTCATTTCACCACGAATAACGAATTAGTCCAATCTTCGATCAAAGGTCTCAGCATTTACTAACAGCCGATACACAAGGATGCACAAATAAAATGCTGCCAAAATTTCTGGAAGTGTCTGAGTTCGATTTGCAGTGTACTTGCGAACAAAGTTTTGCAAGAGGTGCTTTTTTAACGTTCTTGATTTAAGCTCGAAGGATAATCAGGTTGGGCGGGGGTGCCTTGCAAACTAAAGTAAACTAAAGCAAATCATGAGCATAGAAACGGCAAGCCTTAACATAGAGTGGAGAGATTTGGGCGGCTCTTAACAACGGCGTGCTTGAGAGCCGATGAGGGTGAAGCGAGGTGAGTATGGAGCAGCGCTGGAAAGCAAGGGCGGGGGAAGCGGGAGATCCCCGAGAAAACCTGCCGACCAACGGCATCGTCCGGCACGATTCCCGCTTGCTCAAATCAGGAGCTACCTCTCCAGGAATCGAACCTGGTTCGCCTTGGTGGGAGGCGAGCGCTCTAGACGCTGCGGTCTCTGCCGTGGAACAGTCTGTGCCGACGCAGAAGAATTGGGAAAACTGGCGCTCGGTTGCATCTAGACGTTTGATTGTACTTATTGGTTATGACCATACGACGCGAGCGTTGATTAGACTTTCTTCCACGTGACCTCGGGCTCTCTCTAACAGGGGTCATTCATCATCTTCAGTTAAAGGTTGATTTGAATTACGGCTTTTCAGAATCAACTTATTTCTATATTTTGAGGATAATTTATGGTTTCGAGACATGATATTGATAAAAGCTTCATAAAAGTACTCAATTATTTGCTAAATAAAATTCAATATTTTTTTTACTTGCGTAAATATGAGATCTTGCATTTAAATTATTGGTTCGTACAAATTTCAAAAAATTATACTAACACAAAGTTTGTTTTCAGCTGAAAAGTGTTTGTTGATGTTACCGGAGTTGCAACATGAATTTTTTTTATACCAGACACTTGATCAACCTGTGGTGAGAGTTTAACTTCCGGTTAACTTATCTTTAAATTTTACCTCAACAGTTGTCAATGGAGTACAGGAAACTCGCACGAAAAATTTCTAGGAAATACATATTCATGACATTATACAAACGTGAGCAATTATTTTTAGCTATAATCCACGCATTAATTTTCTTTTTCATTTTGAGATTTGTAAAAGAAAATATATAAATTCAAAGTTCTTTACTCATGCACTGGTACACTTTCTTTCAGACTATTATTTCAAATTACAACGAAAAAGGATATAATATTTTAGAAATGTAGAAAATAATTATAATCTCTTGAATGCGCTTAAGGAGCCAATTCTGTGCAACTTACGTCACCGCCTTACAGCATCACAGTACTCTATGGTACAACTTCGTGCACTTGTTGACGGCTGCGGATTGAAGGCAAGGGAAGAGTTGTTTACCTCCCCTGTCAGCAGTGATGCAAATGTTTACACCTGTCTATAACATTTTGTAGTTGAATCCAAATTAGGTTGTTGTTTTTATTTGGTTGCCCCAAACAAAATACATGGTAGATGCAACTAAAGATTTGTTTGGCTCTACGTAAATTGAAAATTTTCCGTTAATATAACACAAATCGTAAGCCCACCCGAGAAACGAACCTAGCTCACCTGTGACCGAGCATTACAGCAACCTGATTTACAGCGACTAATGATGAATTTGGAAAGTTTTTAAATGCATACATTTCAAACACTGGNTTTTCCGTTAATATAACACAAATCGTAAGCCCACCCGAGAAACGAACCTAGCTCACCTGTGACCAAGCATTACAGCAACCTGATTTACAGCGACTAATAATGAATTTGGAAAGTTTTTAAATGCATACATTTCAAACACTGGACGTGTTTAGTTTCCTGTTGAACTTGTTTTATTAGGATGTTTATAGTATTATTAAACATCAATATATGCACTAACGTATTCCGCTCAAGAAGAAACTCCAAGAGCACCGTGGTCTCCAAGAAAAGCCGAAACTAAAAACTGGCAAAACATGGACTGAAGCGAGGAAGGAACGGCATAGGATACGAATGCGGGAATACTGGGTGAAAGTTAAAGCCCAGGCGCCAGGGAAAGGAAAAGGACAGTTGAAATAACGTGGTCCGTAGATGGTCGATAAAAAAAAAAAAAGCACTAACAAACACTGTTACCATCTTAATTGTTACAAAAATTGCGAACACCCGAGCTGTTTTCTTCGAATAAAGGCTATCAAATGAGTGGCCAAACAAATATATATAGTTATATAACAAAATATTTTGTTCGCAGCATAAATTTCTTTTTGTCCAACACAGAGGTTTTGTTTATGCAAACGCGTATTTGGTTAGAATAACAAAATTAATTTTTTTCTTTTTCAAGTATTGTTTACTTAAAGAAGAAGAAACCCCGCTTGATTGGGGTAACTAAATATATTTCAGACCATATACGAACGAATATTTTGTTGGCTGTTTTCTGTGTAGCGTGGTAGCTGTTGCGGGTCGGATGGCGAACGACGGTAATATATAAAGGCCTGTGGTGGCTTTACAGGCCAGATACGGCAGGTAATAGTACTCTGGTTCCCCCCCCCCCTTTTTTTTAATATTTG
>NQII01001004.1:256006-389489 GCA_002778355.1 Clitarchus hookeri
TTAATATTTGCTTCTATTGCTGCACCGATTGGCCTACGTGAGCGCGAATCATCCTCTACTGCTCTGAGGATTAAGTGACTCATTCCGTCAAGAGCCTCTTATCCTTTTGCTCTCCTGGGGATTTTTCGGCTCTAGATGCGAATCAGTGATTTCAATCAGTAGAATTATGTTATTCATTATTCAGTTCATGAACTGTTACCTACTGGCGAATCAGCGTAACGCACTGAGGTTTTACTGCCAGGCAAGTTCAATTCACTAGTAATCGGTAAAAAAAAATCACTGTATAGTCAGTGAATACCAGCAACTAAAATGATCAGTAGAACTTTGCTGATTCAAGTGGGGCAGTTTGAACTGTTTCTGTTTTAGAGCGTGGGCACAAAAGCATTGCGTCACCACTTGCGGAATTCTCTCTACTCGTTCCAAATAACGGGCTTGCAGGAAGCGCATAAATCTTCACGGAAGTACACGTTCCACCACTTACACCGATTAATAATCTGTGCAGTCTCGCTGGAACGGAACGTGGAACTAGGACTGGCGAACTGTGCTCGTTCTACCCTGAAACGTCTCTAGCATCCATTTCAGCATGAATAGCTGGACTTTCTGCATAATTTGCTCCCCGGAGGAACTGTTGATTCGCAGACCGCTTCAGTCATGCCTCCGTGACTAAAGTAGACTCCCGTTTAAGTGGGCATTTCTCTTTCAGACAACTGTTTATCCTTCGCCGCGTGTAAATGCGAACACACTTGTGATTTTCACTTGGCGGACTCAGTGTTTACAACTGCCATGTTGAGAAAAAAAGTTGTATTTTTACTCAATTGAAGAAATAATATACAATAGCCACTGTGGCTGGCAGTATAAATGCCGGTATCGATTTTTAGAAACTGGTTAAAATTTATGATTATTTTATGTACCGATTACAGTATATTTATTTTGCGTACGAACCTTCTGGGAATCCAAAGAAACTAAATATTTATGGTTCTATTGTCAACACCAGTAGTTTGTTTTTTTAATTTGTCGTGAAAAGAAGCGTTGTCGGTACGTCGATGCAGCCTCGTCGTATAAGTAAGCATGGGTGAAAATAAACCCAGATGTAGAATTCCTACAGTATTTTAAAGCAACATCGTTTTCGCTACGTTATGCTGTTCTTAATAGTGAACAGCTTATCGATTTTAATCACTGCTTGTGTGGGGCAAATTTTCTTTGTGTGGCGTTCTCACAATTGACTCAGTTTGTATCCCCCTCCTGTCAGAAGTTCTGTCACGCCTAGCCAACAGACTGTTCGCCCTATCGACTCACGAGATCGATTAGTTCCGTGATTTGCTCGACACGAGAGTCACGGTGAGTTCGTGACTCATGGAAACCAGGGTACTGTATTGGTACATCTAATAAATGTCGAGTACGTGCTCTCACAAGTAGGCCAATAAACAAAAGTTGAATAAGGCACCTCAGATGAATGCAGAACTTTATCGCCGCTGTAGAATAAAACATATGAACACAGTTTCTCCGAAGTCTGTTCAGATTTTTTTGTTATAATAGACGAATATTCTGCCCACGTCGGAATAATTTGTAGCGTTGATAAAAAGTAACATAAATTAAAAACAAATACCTACTAATATGCTATTTCTTATGTATCTCATATACAAAAAAAAAATACTCTACATTATAATTTCAGTAAGACGTTACGAAGTAAGTCTGCTTTGAAACTTCATGGATCTCGGTGCAATAACCAAATACAAGGAAATGTAAAAATCAGCAAGTCCAGATGCGACATAAGTAGGTATACAGATAAAGAAAAAAGGAAGAAATAGTGTAAAACAAACAACACGTTAATGTAAGATTGATAAGAAAAATAAGACGTTGAAGACGCTGTTGTTCCCCAACACGAATAAGACGAAGTTGACGCCATACTTAGTAAAGACGAGAGTTCGTAGTGTTTTTAAAAATACAATAAATAAGTAAACCTTATTACTGGAACGCGTCACGGGTCCTGGACGGTTTCCTGAAATGTTTACAAAATTGACAAGGAAATACGATACATGTGTTAGTGGTGAAATTCTCCCCAAACGGAAATAATAAAAACTGATGAAAAGACACATAAGCTTCTCATTCAATAATTTATTTAATGTGGCAGAATCCGGTGACATTTTCACATCAACCCTTTTCATTTTAAATATATGTTAAGTGATTATTTTCAGTACTCTCACTTCCTTAACCTTTAGTTGTTACTGTGTGATTTTTTTTTCTGGCGCTGGTTCCTCTGGCACGTGCGGTTTTATTTTTGAGTTTTATTACACATATCTGCTGTACCACACTGAATGGCCAGGAAAGCAAACTTTTCGGTAGGGACGGAAATAGGAAACGTAAACTAGTATTCGGGAGTAAAGAAATTTCTTGAAGGCTATTCGTAGGCAGACACCAATCAGAAATATTAAACCGTTTTTAAATGACAACAATAAGACTGGAGCTTCGCGCTCTGGAGGTTTGGGTAGACTGTGCCATTAACCAGGCACGATTTTAACGTCAACAGCGTCCTGAGTAGTCGTGAGCAAGCGCCCCCTCCCCTACGTACACAGTTGAGATCTACCAGCCTTCTCTCTCGCCGCTATTATGAATATTACATGCAAATACAAATCACACAGATCTCTCGTTTCCCCCGCCCTTGCATTCCGCCATCGCTATTGTGCCAGTTGAATTTCAGAAGCCTACTTCTTTCTGCTTAATGCCTACAGCATAAGCTCTAGCATTGTGTGTGTGTTTTTTTTATTAAAATAGTTGTTTCCCCAGTCGCGTTGCCCCGAAGCTGAGTACCTCCGGCGCGTGCGACTACTGCAGAGGTAGTTGTGGCGTCTCCTCGCAGCTGGCCTGCTCGACGACGCCGGAGAAAGCTAAGCCTGAGGGCTCTGCCCAAGCACGGCGCGCGCATGAGACAGGCGCCCGGCTCGTACTTTCACACGGCCAGTCGGGAGATGCGCGGCCGCCGCATATCGTTCCCGTGTCCACCTCGAGGACCTTCGGGCCGGGCGACAAACCTCGCTGCGACTTCCTGCGACTTCCGGCTAAGACAACCGTTTGACCTGGGAGCAGAGTGGCTACCCATGTAGCACAGCGGCTGACTGTACTACACGCAGATTTAATAAAAAAACGAGTACACGCATTACCCAGATTGTCAAAAAAGCCCGTGTTAAACTGCGTACGAAAGAAGAGCGCGTGTATATTGTGGCACCGAAACATATTTCCGTAGAATCTGTTTACTGAAATAAAAAAAATTGTAATTAAAATTTAAGCGTATTCAATACAAAAGTTACAAAAAGCATATTTTTACAAAATATTTAAAAAAAAATAAACGCCCTTCATCAAGCAAGATTATCATAATCACTCTGATTGAATGCTATAAACATTGAAAAAAATTCATCAAATATTTTAAATGACTGATTTTATGCATGTCCATTTCCATCATAAAAATGACCAATTTCATCGTCCGGATTCTGCGCCTACACCCGTTTTCGCCATTTTGTTATTCTGTGTTGTCTTAGTCGTGTCGTCACTCAGCATAAACCCATTTCCACCACTGTGTCCTTGCGTGTAGTCCTTGCGTGTGTTGTCCAGATTCTGTGCATATGCCCATTTTCGCCACTGTGTTCGTCTGTGTTGTATTCACCGTGTCGTACAAGGTTCTGTCAGTATTATTCCTGTCCGTTACCAGGATCATTCCGACACAAGGTCTGTTTTACTGATATAATTTCAAATACCACCACCGCTGTGTCTTACATTCATATAAATAGGCCTAAATACGCAATTGTCGACACACTTCAAAATATTAGCCTATATCACCACGTAAAGCTGTACGATTTAACGATGTTTATCTGTGCGTAGTTTGCTGAACAGTATAAGAATCTTAGTTACGTACGTTCATATTTTCGATAGTATTTGTCATTGATGGAAAACACCAAAACCCGAACAATTAATGAGGATGGCAGTGCACCTGAACTAACATCTATGTAAGTTAAATAAAATACGAGTTTATGTTATACGTATACTACTTGTGGAGTAATTCACAGCGGTATACAAACAATGTTCATACTCATACCTACCATTTCTAGTGGAAGAAATAAGCTCTGTAGAAAATTACCCCAGTGAGATTATTAATTTACTCGGTTAACGAATTCATTTATGAGCTCAAGTGCTGCAATTATGTAATATTTTGGTGAGAACTGTACTTGCGTCAAGCGTGCATCTTGCAAGCAGTGAACAATTTCCGGATTGGTCGGTGATATTAACAACAACAATTCATTAAACCAGAGGCGTAGAAACATCCACAAAACATGGTACCCACAGACAAGACACTGACTGAACGGTATTTGTCATCGAAAAAGTAATTATTTTATGTTTACCCTAAATACTGTTCAACTTGTAGACATTGCCCACAAATACTATTTCCTCGCATCAAAAAGAATTTACACCACATATTTATTTTTATTACGGCAAATCAAAAGTCACAATTTTAATGTATTTGGGACGTACAAACAATAAAAACTGCCTCACTTAACAAAATGAAATTATTCACCTTCAAAATGACACAATGAAATATTTTTGCAATGCTTAAAAATTGCTCAAAACAACGAAATTATTGCATATTTATGATTCGCAGCAGTGTACTTTTTTTTTTCAAAATAAATTTTGTAAAGCATAACCTTAAATTGAGACAAGAACTTTCAACCATCCTTTGTTAAATTAGTTGTATATGTTTTCGTTTATTTTATTTTGTACATCGCAAAACATTAAAAATTGTGATTTTGACATGTCATAATGCAAAAACAAGGAGATCTAATTTCTTTTATATTATGCGAGGAAAGAATAGAAATACACACGTAATGTCTAGAACAGTATTTCGTACAAATATAAAATAACAATTTTTTTCGTAACAAGCACTCGCAGTTGGCAATGATTGCTTGGGACGCCATTCGCCAATAAGTGACTGGCAATCTACTCGCCAGCAGGCAGCCCGGTCAGTAGGGAACCTTTCGCAGCTGCAGAAGCCAATAAGATGCAAGGCCCGTTCCTAGAGCCCCACGCAGCCTATGAGAGGATGGGTACGCCGACATCAAAAGTCCCGCCACGTACTCTGTGTATTTTTCTACTCTGGCCTATGACCGTGAAAACGGCGAGTGAACGGTTTAAAGTCTGCGTAACGTAACGACAGCTTGTAAATTAGAAAAACACACTTCTGACGTGGTAAAGAGCTGGCGAACGGTGTGACGACACAAACTGCGAGCGCTGGTCACCCATTTACAACAACTAATTACGTGGGAGTGCTGCTTCGTTTATATATTTTTTAATATAGGATTTTTGGAAATTATACGCCCAAAATACGTGAGGTGATTCGTTACGAAAAATAAAGTCAAAAATATACCGGACACCATATACTTTAACGGACTATTGAAGGAGATATGAGTTTATGAAAATTGGGTTTTGAAAACGTATTTTTGCCGAATGCCTTGTACAACCCCTACAAAGTCCGCAGCAAACATGTGACTTATGATTCCCATGTTGTAGCGAGACATGCGTAATGCTGGACGTCCTCGGTCTGTGCGCACTGTTCGGCTTGAGGAAGTGGTAACAGTACATCATGCCCTCCACTAGTACACGCTCCATAGCGCGCCAAATGGGCGTGTCCCATTCGATCGTATGGGACGTACTGTGGGGAAATCATCGCCATCCCTATCGCTGGCAGAAAATACAAGGCATTCATCAGAGAAAATACGAAAAATAAATATGAAAAATTAAGTTGAATACACACACATATATATATATATATATATATATATATATATAATGAATCTAAGATATTAATAATAGTTAATATGAGCTACAGAGCCACCAATGTGTTTTTTGCACAGATTTTCTCCTTTTCAAAGTTTCTTTTCCAAAATTTTCGACATTATTAATTTCAGTACCATCATGATTTGCTGTGATGTAACCCTTCTTGCTAGCTAATGACAACAACGCGACTATCTTCTTCTGATGATATTGCTTCTAGTTCGCTGCATTTAAATTTGTACATCTACAAGAAATAATTTGACTTCGATCGCCTCTGAATTATTTGGTTTCGAATACATTTAGGACCACAGTTAGCCGATGGACGAAAGCCACTTAATATTTGTGTAACGCCTTTAACAATTGACGTAGCAAGAGTTAATCTCCTGAACTATATAAAAAACTATTTCCACAATGACCAAGTCGAGGCTCCCGTGAGTTGTATCTTAGCAAACGTTACAACAGACAGGCAGTTCTGCTCAGACACTCCATGTCATCCTTTTGTTTTGCAGTCTCATGGACAAAACTTTCATACTGAGCCACTTTGATATTTTAACTCATGCCCATCTCTATTCTATGTGCACCAGCATAATGGTAAGAGTTGTCCAGTCAACTGTTTGCCCATTGAAATGTATATAATCTGTATAATAATAAATAAAGTGACGTCGGTTTCCCTCAGCGGTTGGCATGTCTGACACACGTCTGCAGCTACGAACATTTCGTTACACTGACCAAACATCACGTTTGAGTTTAAATTATAGCGTAGTGGCCAACATATCTTTCAAGAATACAATAAGCTTCACTGAAAGAAAATTTTTCGTGTTGTATTATGAAAACAATAAACGCTGCCAACACACAAAAAAAAAAGTGATGTTCGTGTTATTCTTGCAATGGGGACATTGCTACAAAATGAACTAATATACAGGACATGCGCAATCGCAGGGATAGTTGCACACGAAGAGGAAAAATGGGGTAGAATACGCATGCGAGTTGCGCAGTAGTCACTATCCGTGTTCCAACATTAACTGGTTTTCTGCTAATAACACAATCAGAAACAACGTCCATGAGATTTGAAGTTAGAGCACTGTTTAATTAAGTTTGTGCCCTTAGGCTTATTATAACCTAGTTTTAATGCAACTGGGATGTATTCAAGTTAATCAAAATAATTAATAAATTGAAAATTAAAATGTACACAAACACTTTCATGGCCGTTGACCATGTAACGTTCACTATTTTACTGGTGATGGACGAGTAAATGTTTGGGGCATGCGCAGAAAAGACGAAAATCAGCATATCCCTTCTTAAGTCAACAGCTGTAAGACGCAGAAACCCCATTCCTCTTCCCAAAGAAAAAAAGAGACAAAAGTAAAACCACCAGCTAGGGTCAGCTGCTGTCTACAAATGTGTAAATAACGCACAGAGAATCCGGCAAAAGGTAACTCAGTCAATAATCACAAAAAAAAAAACATACGCAGCTGCTACTAAAACAAAATAAATCAAACAAAGTAATAACGTTATCAGTGTATAAAGATACAACATGTCCGAATAACAACTATGGACAACAACAGACAACCCCAATAGAATTCCTTATCCGGTCCTGTCATCACTCGCACATACAGACAGGGGCATATTTGCACAATGATTCTCAACACTAAGAAAACCGGCGGGTACCTTCCCTCACCCCCCCCCCNACAAATAACTCTCCCGATTGGCCGCGCACTGTCAGTGAATGCTGCTAAGAGTGTCGGATACCAAAAAAATAATGATTTTATACTTGTGCCAAACATTGTTCAACTTTTACGCATTGTATGTGATGCCATGTTTCTGGAATAAATAAATTTTACACGTTATTTTTTTGAATAATTTGATGTCAGATGTAAAATTGTCCTATTTTGCTGCAGACAAAATAACAAATACTAACTAAGTTGTACAAATGAAAAATTTACAACGTCAACTTATACCATCGGTTACCACGTGACGTATATGTAATCACCGAACAAAAGCCCATGTAAACAAATTTTTTATATTTGTGTTTTTTTTTCTTCATATTTTTAAAAAAAAATTACGCTTTGCAAACACTTTCTTGGAAACTAGTTGCCAAAAAGTTTCTTGTAACACAAGTGAAATACTGTAACTTACAACACCCTCTATTATGAAACACACAGAAGTGCATAATTATCTCCAAATTTACAACCAAAATGAAATCTATAGTACCCGCTTGTTAAAATTCAACGTTAAGTTTAGATACTTTACAGTAACTTGTCGTAAAAATTGTCCTAATCTACCTGCGTTAGTCTTACAGCAATAATATTGGTAACTAGTTTCCATCAAAATATTTGTAAAATCACATAAATAATTTTCACCGTTGTTTTCCTCTGATGGTTCTTGACTTGCTGCTTATTTATTTGCTATTGTCTGTTTTTGTTTCCGAGTTTATATGCCATGTTTCTGACGTTCAACATAATTATTCCTGTAATGGCTTACTTTGTTCTATCATAAATAGACTGACACGCCGTCTACCTCCTGCGGGATGGAGACTTTGGAAACTTTTTTTTTTTTTTTTTTTTTTTTTAAAAAAAGAGCTTACTGGCTTTAGGTTCAATGTGTTGTTGTTTTGTTGCAAATGCCAGTTTTATGTTTGAACTATTTATTAAATTTACTGGACGGCTGTTGATTTTAAAGTGTTAAGATATACAGAAAGAGTGTTCACTTAATGTACTTATAGGTAATGGATAAAGGATTTAATCTTTATTCTGATCTATTTTTGTTAATTGGTTGAAGGAAAAAGGTGAGTACCCCCTGTAAAAAACCTTAAATTGGGCCTTGTGCTGAGATATGCTAGTTTCACTGTTTCTGGTGCTGGAGTAGTTGTGTGCTGTATGGATTGGGACTGTGGATTAAACTATGTTGCCAAGCTCGCACATGACGGAGAAAATTATCTGAAATCTGGCTTCTGGAGTGGTGGCGGACTGGAGTTGTGAATTAGCTTGTCTGATGTGGGGTAAATATGGGCGGAGAGCATTGATGAAAATTTTAATGTCTTGAATGGATTGAATTAAATCGGCGACTGGAGTGTATGCTGACGAATTGGGTTGTTGAGTCTCTGGTGCAATCTGGGAGAAGTTTTACTGCCTGTGGATTGGGATGGTCAGTTACGGGATTTGTTCTTGATTTTGTGGTAGTCTTCTTTGTTTCGGTGGCCTGGATGCTGCAATTTTGATTGGTGCTGCTGTGGTGATTGAGCTTGAGGTTGTTTTCTTTGGTTGTGGAGGAAAGTTGCTGGTTGTCCTTGCTGGTGGTGCTGTGGTTGGAGGCTGTGGTTTATGTTGTGGAATTCGAGTTATGATTTGTTGTTCTTTTTCCTGTCTCTTGGGGCATATTTTGGCGCCAGCCATGTGGTCGCCTCCACAGTTAGGGCATTTTCGGGCTTCTGATTAGTGTAGTTGGCACTCTTCTAGAGGGTGTTGCTGTGAACACTGTGGGCACCTTCTGCTGCGATAGCAGTTGGATGCCACGTGGCCGTAGCACTAGCAGACTTTGCATCTTTTCGAGCTTAGTGATGTGTATCTCTCAGTGGAGTCGATGTGGTGCAGCACTTGTCTAGTCTCCAAGAGTTTGGTTTCTTCTTGTTCATTACGTACTGTTACAAGTATCGGGGGTGAGTAGTAAGAGCTTCTTTGTATTTTTGAATCACCTAGTATCTGCACTGTTGGGTCATGATGGAATCCTTGGTTTATTAAGTTTTCCTTGATGTCTTCAGGCTCTGTGGTGATGGGGATGTTAACTCTGTGTTGTTTCTGATCGGCTGCGTTGAAGGTGAATGGTTGTTGTTTATTTTGGTATAGGAATTCGAGAAGTAGTTTGTGTGTTTTTGAGGACTGACGAAAGTATTTTGTTTTACCTCCTTGCTGAAGAATGGTGAATGGTCCAATTTCGTTCACGAGTTCTTTAAGTGTTTTGGTTCGGTTTCCTTCCAGTGGTGGGCCACGGCAGTAGATTGCAGGTATTCTTGGCCGGTCCACCGAGTTTGGTTTTTGATGTTGGTTTTTTGATAGAAACCTTTTGACATATGTGAGATTTTCCAGCGTGGTTACCATTTTGTTGTCGGTTTTCTTTGGGTTAGTGGCATAAGTTGAGCTGATTGGGGATGCTGAGCCAGTGCTGCGCTTTCTGCGAGCGTAGGTTACTGTTTCAAAATCGTTTTCTGTTGGAGTTTCGTCTTCGATGACAGACTCCATGTCTGGGTCGCACTCTGAGTTGGTTTCATGTGGAGGTCGTTGAAGCTATTTTTCCGAGAGGTGGTCTTCCACGATGCTTTCCTGGTCTCCCACGATGCTTTCCTGGTATTCCATTTCAGGGTCTGGAGTTGATGCTCTAGGGCTGTATTCAAATAATGGTTTTCGGTAATTTGGTTTTGAGTTTGGGGTTGACAGAAAAGTGGTTGAATTTTTTGTTGTGTTTCTTTTTTCATTTGTTCCTCTTGTTGAGCTGGGTTTGCTGTTGTTGAGTGGAGGTTGGTGTGGGCGAGTTTTCTCGGTTGTTCTTGTCTTGTTTCCTTTTCTAACTGCTTTGAGTTGCTCACCCCGATTCACGTTGGAATCGGGGGGAGAAATCGTGGTCGTTGATTTTGATGAATTATTTAGTCTTTTTGTTTGTTATAAAAATAACTAAAATCATTCTAAAAAATTAATAAAAATTTATAAAAATTAATTTAAACATTTTTTTTTGGCGTGGAAAGTACTGTATTAGTTCGTGGAGTAACTCCGGAAATTAAATAAAAATCACTGTTTGAAGAATCACTGTTAAAATGAAAAAACACTGTTTAAGAAAAAGTCACTGTTTAGGATCACTGGTTCGGAGTTTTTTGTTACCTAGCCTTGGCCCTCTGACCCCCTTCCTCTACCGGAAGCGGGGCTAGGAGTATGAACCCAGGTGGCTTTTATGGTCGGCGAGAGCGCTGGTTAATATCGGGAAAAACCGCACTGAGAAATAAATGAATACTTGGCGATACATGACGAGGCTCATTAACCTCTACCAGACATGACGAGATGTAGAGAGCGACCTGCAAACCAACGAGAAAGTGGCGATGCCGCCGCACTTGAACACGAGACGAAAACATATCGTCTCATTATCGAACCTGTACATCTATTTTGAAGATTATGGAACATGTGGCCTAAGAATGCACATTTATTAACTGGAAATATTTTGTGACATCAGATTACGGAACACAACCAGGGGATATCATATACACTCTAAAATTATTATCAAAAGACTACAAATCAGTGGACTTAAAATCGATGGCGGTTTAATGATTACAACTAATTTAAAGGCGATATTCATTGGACTTTGGTAATTTCACTACCACAAGGCAATGATTCCCAGTTCACTTGCCCAAGCCGCCAGCCGCGCCGGCTTGTAAGCTCACTCACAGTGACTCGATTATTCGCTGATACGAGTCGAAAATTCGGGTTTATAGCGCTGTGATGTTTAACTGCTTCTTTGCGTTGACTGCGTTAGAGCTGATTTTGTGAATTAAATATATTTCCTGGCTTTCTCTGAAACCATTTTTGGAATAAAACAATTAGATCAGACAAAATATTTAAGGCTTCCGCGTACCAAAGGTTGCCATTTGGCAAGTGCTACGTTATTCACCATTAGAGACATCGCCCCAGTTTACATCTCAAGGGAAAAATTTCCTAAAATATATGACTAGTCTTCGACAATTTTTGATTACCTGGAAAGTGAAAACACGTTTTCAAAATTTGTTTGACATTAGAGTGTTCAGAAGGAAACTTGCCTGCGCGACATTTTTCAAGGTGGCGTGATAATTGTAACATATTATATTGAATGCCATTGGTGCAAAACTAGAGCCGCCTGAATTTATCGAAGAGTTTTTTACTTACAAGGTAGATTTCAATACCCTATAGACACTGCACCTCACCTGAAGTTTTCCATTGGTTACCTACTGGCTGGGTATTTTCATCAGATGAAATATAAGTATTTGATTGGACCAATCGGAATTAGGCCACTCCGATACCAAACAGCTGTGATTCGCAGGCAGGCACCTGAGACGCATAGGCTAGCAGTTAAAACTATCCAATAACCAAATTGGATCTAGGTTAAAGTGCTTTGCAATACTACATTTCGCAAAAATCGGGCGTCCCCTTTCATTGCAGTTTAAAAGATAGTCAAGTCGCCGCTAATTGTGCCATTACCGAAGAGTGTAACTAACTTTATAATTCAGCTTAGGCGCATTCCATGGTATTGACGATTACGAGCAAAGCCATTGCATTGCCAAAGCTAGCGAACTAATACACCAATGAAATGATGACAATTACCTAATAAGGACTGAGACCAAAAATTTGTAAACAATATTCCACCTCTGTTAGTTTGACAAGTGTTCTCTTTTCTTGTTTGCAGACGTACTTTTCCAATACTTCTGGGCTTATATATGCTTTTCGGGCTTGAGGAAATCTAATCTGATCTCAACGTGACTTCAGAGCTATTATTTCAGAACCCTTTCATATCTTCCAGGCGGCTAGCAAAACAATTATACACAGAAACAAGAAAAAATCGCAACATTATTTTGGAGTTGAGTTGAGAGATTTATGCGGCTCTAAACACCGAGGTCTTGAGAGCCGATGAGGGTGAAATGAGGCGATAATGTAACAGCGCCAGAATGCAAGGGCGGGGGAAACGGGAGATCCTCGAGAAAACCCGCCAACCAGCGGCATCATACGGCACGATTCCAAATTGCGAAAATTTGGGAGTGACCCAGCCCGGGATTGAACCCGATTTGCTTTGGTGGGAGGCGAACAATCTATCCCCTAAACCACCACGACCCCAACGTTATTTTGGAGAAGCTAGAATTTAAACACCTGCATATTTCCGTTATACATTTCATTTTTTTGGCCGCAATTTATAAAACATGCCCCGGACAGAGAACAAATATGTATAAAGACGTGGAATTGTCGCTTTTCCCGCGAATTACAGTCGCACACGCCAGCGAAATGGCGTCATTGGCCAGTAACATGTCGAAACGCCGTTCGCCAATCAGCGCAAGGTAACCTACTCGCCGGAAGTCATGTAACAACTAACCTTTCGCAGCGTGCGATAGCCAAACACGCACCAGGCCCGTTGCCAGAATCTCGCACAGCCAATCAGAGAACGGGTATGCAAACATCACATGAGCCGCCATGGCATTTCGTCTCTATGTAATTATTAACTCTGTGCCCACATCGAAGGAAACGCTACGCCATTTTGCTTCTGTGCACGTACACTACTCACAAAAAGTTTTGCACCGCCTGTATTTGGTTGCACATGAAGTATGTTCGTTGGGACAGTCGGCGCATTACAAAACAAAATGTATCAAGTCCGGCGTGGTATTCTATAAAGACAGTGCGAATTTCATTCCATACTTTCTTTAGGGTTACGATCAACCGAGTAACTCAGAAATCCCGGTAATGCAATTTTTTTTTTCAGTAATGTATCTACTCTGTTATATTCTGTACCATATAAGAAGGCCACTTTTTGACAGCTCGACGAATGTAGCGCCACTGTTTACATCTGACTACGTATCCTTCCGCCATCAGCTGGTCCGTCAAGTCGGGGCTGTATTTTTTATCAACACGCTGTCAGCTAATCCACTTGTCATTGTACTGTAATGCTAAACAAATTTTAAGATATTTTAAGACTGACATCTGTCTAAAAATATAAGTAGGTTATAAAAGTAAAAATATAAAATGTTAGATATTTGATAACTCTTTTTTAATTTGTCCGATATAGTGAATTTGGGTTTAAATTTGTGAGACGGTCAGTTGTATCTATTATTACACTTTGGACGTTATAGCTAACATATACAAGTTGGAAATATGTGACGCGGAATAACGTTAGAATTGCTTAAAAACTATTCACGCGTGTCTCACTTTCTACGGAAACAAGGAGATGGGTTTCGAGANTAAATTTGTGAGACGGTCAGTTGTATCTATTATTACACTTTGGACGTTATAGCTAACATATACAAGTTGGAAATATGTGACGTGGAATAACGTTAGAATTGCTTAAAAACTATTCACGCGTGTCTCACTTTCTACGGAAACAAGGAGATGGGTTTCTAGAGAACAATATGGCGTATAATTTACGTAGACGAACGATTACCGGCCGAATATAAATGACTTGTACTCCAAATCGTTGTAGATGAAATATATGTTACTTTAAAAATTATGCAGAGCTCGTGGAAAAATATAACTATTGGCATATGTTTGTAAATTCGTTATATATCGCGCAAGAAAGAGGTTCATTTCTGGCTGGTAATAGCTCGCAGAATATCCGATAGATAGCGCGCAGCACGTCATGGCGAAGTTTTGAGTAACTCTCTTTATGGTCAAGAGATAGCGTATCTTTTAAAGTTGATAATTCTTATGTTACGGGCTGGAAATATATTTAAAATTCGTGTCGTTTCGTCAAATTATTAGAAAAAATAATTCAACAATATTATGCAATATTTCTGTATGCTTTTGGAATTAATATCATGGACGTGTTGAAAGCAAGGTTTGAGATGGATGATACGACGTGAAAAACCTTTCTGAAGTTAGCACAACTTCAGAAAACTTTTCCACGTCGTATCGTTTTATTGTATATTTCATTTTAAACACTTAAAAATAACTACATTATCACGGAGTTTAGTTTTTAACGCTAACAACCATTGTTTTGTGACCTCGTAAAATAAAATGTATTAATAAATCTACGAACTCTTTCTTATCCGCGCATTTTGTGCTTTTCTGATGTGCATTGGCAGTGCACTCAGAATAGTCAACGTAATTTTAACTTTTGTTCGTTCGTGCATCAGCTGATACAGGATTTTGTAAATGGCGCTTTGTTTGTTTCGTAAACGTTACGTTGCCACTCACTGACTGTCAGAAAGTGGCCTTCTTATACGGTATGGACTCTACCTGGAGGATTCCAAGTCAAAACTGAGAAAAAAAGTACCAAATGCCACGTCACAAAAAACCTGACCAATCATCTGTATAGCAGCTAATAAACAAATGGCCGAGGCTCAAGCGTATACAGAACTATGGAATTTAGCCTACAGGTAAATGAATTGGCTTATTATTCCAGTCCCTAACCACAAAACATTCTATTACTTTCCTCATAATTATCCAGCTTTCGGCACGAACCACGCGATAAAAAATAGTGTGTTAGCCACTGTCACAACGATAAATACGGCAAGCAATACCGCATTCTGACTTGCAGATGTGCAATTCTCGACAGACGTTCTGCTCTTTCACAATTCAATCCAAAACTACTTTCGAATACTCATCTGCTGGAATTTAGTTTTCTTTTACTCATAATACAACATAGCAAGTTTAATTAATTTTATTAGGTTTTCCATGTTTAGCCACGTAGTATGTACTTTATTTAGTGAGAAAATTCATCGTTTTTACTTTAAGAAATTCTTAACACGTTCCAACGAACTCCATATTGAAATGTGGCCGTCGTAACAGACAATCAATTTCCAACGTCTCGTATTCCAATCTCGGAGGTAACAGTACACAGAAGTGTCACACAAAGCGCCATTTCATAGCGAACTGCCTGAGAACCGTCGCTCTTCCTTGATTTCATTTATTTTATTATTTACACGGTACGTATCGCTTGTACTACTCAACTATACACAGTGGGACATTCATCTCCAACTGAATTACAACACGAGTAAATAAGTATAAACTATGCCCTGAGATTGTCTTTTTTTTCGGAGGTACCAAATTGAAATTTAGAATTTCATGATGGTGCTGTTTTCGGAATGATTGTAGACTATAAATATTTGACGTTGCCATACATATTGTACCTCTAACAGTAACTAAAGTGAGTGTTTGCTTCAATGTGACGAACAAAAACTATGTTTACAACAATACCATGTTCCCTAAATAGACAATTAAACATTGGCAGTGGCATTAAGGACGCTGCCACCCCTCCCCTTTTTTTATATTCACAAACAGCACGCAGAGCTTTATTTGTATAATTGTAATTTAAAAACTTTCCAATATTTTCTAGCGGTGTCTGCTTAAATGCTGTTCGTAACAGCATTTAAGAAATTTTTCGCGTTCGAAAAGTAGTTTCCGTTTTTCCGTTTCCATTTCTAAAAGCATTTTTTTTTTAAAGTGAAAAATGGTCAAAACTGTTATTTTACAATAATTTCAAGCCCTAAATTTTCAGGGACAGGTTACTTAACATACCTTATGGGCATGCAGCTCGCCTTTGTTTTATTTTTACATGAAAAAATGATAGGGTCTCCTTGAGAATGTCAAGAGACGAGTCGACGAAGGAATGACTTCACATGAGTTAAGTCACGTGTGATGCGCGCACTTAGGTCGCCCTTCTGTTCCCATACTTCTAGGTCTCGGACACGCAAAATACCTCAGACGGAGCCCTCAACACAATTACAATTTTTCTATAATACATTTTTCAAAAAGCATAAATGTTGCGAGAAAGGAGTGGAGAGATATGGGCGGTTAGTAACGGTGCTGCCTACGTAACCCACAGTCACGGAGTTTAAATGGCGAAACAATGTTTAATAAATTCCTTCTCAATGTAACAATTTTAAAGATAACCGTTTCAAACAAAGAGTAATTTATGTGACATTTCTTAAGGAATACTTGCACGTTTAGAATTCTTGCAAAATTTATAATTAATTTTTTTTCTAAAATTTAACATTAAAATTTACATTTTGCAAAAAAAAAAAAATTATGAATGAATAAACTTTTTGGTCGCAGTAGTCTCTGAAAAAGTTACGTTGGAAAATTGATGCGTTGAGAAGGAATTTCACACTGATTCCCCATTTAAACTCCATGGCTGCAAATTTGATAGGAAAAGCCTTTAACAACACAGTTTGAGGGCCGGTATAAATGCTAGGAGTGTTGGAAAATAAATAATTGCATCGCAGCCACAACTGAAGTGTGGTTTAAAAATATCTGCAGAAATAGAAAATGGCGTGTCCTGTCTGCTGCAAAGTGAAAACAGAAGTCAATTAAGCAGCTAGCAGTATAACTTTTTTAATTGTTCGCCGCTCTGAATCACGGAAAGCGCGGTGGTGAAAACGCAAGAAGACTTTCTGGCCTCGCGAGCAGGCGTTGGCGTGAAGAGTTAAGCTGGGTTCACAAATGAAAGCTTAACAGTAACTATAATACACAAGCCGTGTGCACAAGAACTGCCGTTATGATTTCGAACATATTGATTCACAACCGCGCATAATATACCGTGTGTTTGAAAGGTCCTGACAGAGTGTGTGAAGATAAAGGTAGCATTAAATTTCTTACGCAGACGCATAAGGCAACAGTCTATCAGAGCACAGCAGAAAATTTTCGACGAAGTTGTTTATTTAGTTGTAAAAATGGAGGAACATAACTATGCTATCGAAACGAAGAAATTTTACAAAATAAAAATTTAGAGGAAAATAACACGTTAGAGTGTAAAAGCATACATTTTAAAAATGTTATCCACATATTTACGACCGATAATCAAAGGTTTTGAAGTGAAGAAAATATGCCAACACTTTTAAATCACTGTTAATTTTTAACACAGTATCACACTAATCTGTTACTATAGTCCAATCTTGGTTGCTTCCAACATTTATGAGGCCATGTTAACGTACTACTTTCACGATATTCCTCCGCCTCATAAAAACAAGGCTTAATTAAGTCTAGAAAATTACGCCAAAGCGACAGCGCGTCGTATTAGTGCGCACTCAGTTTAATAATTTTTTATGAGGGCTATTTATTACTACGCATTACCGACACACGCACACACACACACATTCTCCCTACTTTTATTCATATTAATCATAAATGAAGTATCATAACTTATAAATAACATTTATGTTAAATATAAATTTAACTAAAAATAAGATATTTTATGTTACCAGAAGTATGCAACGCTTGTGAAACATGGCATGTTTAGGAAACAGTTAAGCACGTCGTACACGAGGTGATATTTCAAAGGTTTATTCAAGAAGTATGAAGATACCCCGAATAGACTACGTACTTAATTTCATAAATGTTAAGACAGTCAAACATTAAAAACGTTTACCAACACTGGGGTCACGGTGGCTGAGCGTGGCGCCGATCCATACCTCAATAATCCTCATTGGCTCTCAAGACCTCACTGTTAAGAGCCGCCCAAATCTCTTCACTCACGTTTACCAACGCTACCGACAGACGTAATATTTCATTAGATATAATTTTACTTGAGTTTTCATCTGTGGATGAATTTCGCACAATATTTCTGGTCGGGTGCAGTGTTCTGCTGTTACGTTTTATGCTGTGTGCCTATTTTCCTTCGATTGTGAAGCCACCGTTAGTGGCAGCGGTGCGTCTAAGAGGCCGGACGTGCTGCGGCCTCGAGGCACGAGAAGACAGAGTGCTGCTGCGGTTTCACGAATGGAAATGCCTTGTTTTCTATGTGATTGCCCGCACCGGCCGTGGTCTCGCTTCTATACAAAATGTTTGTGTCAGTCAGGTTTCACCGCTTTCTCCGACACGCACCACTGCTCAAATTGGGGACGTTTCACTGCTACCGATACACGCCGGTGTTTAAAATAACGCACATTTTATATGCGTGCCAAGCATACTTCTTCCTTGAAATAACATACTGATGGTTTGCGATTACAGACAACTTATGTCAGTTATAGCGTCCTACATCTGGGGCGTTGCGTAGAAAGTCGCTTGAGAGCGTTGGCCACAAAAAAAAAAATATATTTTATATTTGTACCACGTACTATTCAACTTGTATACTTTATCTGTGCTTACTCTTTCGTCGCAAAAAAAAACTTGAAAGCATAGTTATTGCATACATACATGTCAAATTGATAAAATTGCTGATATAGAAATGTGCAAATAAAGAAAACTAACTCACGTGCATAAATGAGATAATTCACACTGAAACATGATTCCAAGTGCCACTTCAAGACATCTACAAAATCATACAAGAAAATCTTTTTTGCATTTTTAAATATAGCCGCAAATAAGGAATTTTTTTTTTATTTGTGGCTGCCCCTGAATTTATGTAAACTAACTTTGCTAAGCAGAACTTCAACTGAAATAAAACAAAACCTTTGAATTGCCCGTGTTAAATTTTCTACAAATAGTTGAAATTTTTTTTCATTAAAAAAAGTTAAATTTTGACTTCCATATGTTATTTAAAAAAACATGCAATCTAAAAAAAAATTCTGAGGAAAAAGTAGTTAAAAAAAAGGTCTACAGGTTAAACATTATGTGGTACAAATCTAAATTAATTTTGTTCGTGGCCAACGTCCTTAATGCTGCCGCTCAGTGAGCGTTTTTTTAGTGTGAGGCAAAAACTGATGAAGCGCTACGGGTAGCCCCCCGGCGCATGTAAAGCGACATCGCCTCTACGCGCGAAGTTGTAAACTCGCGTGCAGTGTTCCCATCGTACTCCTGGAACTGAGAGACTTTGAGAGGTGGCCCTTTCATTTTAGTTGACGCGAGCACTGTAGCAAAATCCAATGCACTCCTCTATTGTAGTTTCGCACGAATCAGGTTCGTAGTTTGAGACGCAGCAGTCTTAAAAAGCCGTTTTCAGCCGTGTTGGAAGACTGAGATTGTGATGTCCTAACAGAATGTTCTGTTGTGCTGCTGTCCTCAAACCCGACTGCAGGCAGAACCGTTCAGTACTAGCAGCAGACCATTCTGTTAAATTATTACAATTATGATTTATGTGGGAACAATCCAAACATTGTTGAAGTTGTTATGCTCGAGGTACTGCCTGTTTTCCAGTTTGAAGGCAGTGTTCTGCTGTGCCAACCATACGTAGAGTGGCANAAAAAAAAATACATATTTTATATTTGTACCACGTACTATTCAACTTGTATACTTTATCTGTGCTTACTCTTTCGTCGCAAAAAAAAACTTGAAAGCATAGTTATTGCATACATACATGTCAAATTGATAAAATTGCTGATATAGAAATGTGCAAATAAAGAAAACTAACTCACGTGCATAAATGAGATAATTCACACTGAAACATGATTCCAAGTGCCACTTCAAGACATCTACAAAATCATACAAGAAAATCTTTTTTGCATTTTTAAATATAGCCGCAAATAAGGAATTTTTTTTTTATTTGTGGCTGCCCCTGAATTTATGTAAACTAACTTTGCTAAGCAGAACTTCAACTGAAATAAAACAAAACCTTTGAATTGCCCGTGTTAAATTTTCTACAAATAGTTGNCTTTGCTAAGCAGAACTTCAACTGAAATAAAACAAAACCTTTGAATTGCCCGTGTTAAATTTTCTACAAATAGTTTAAATTTTTTTTCATTAAAAAAAGTTAAATTTTGACTTCCATATATTATTTAAAAAAACATGCAATCTAAAAAAAAATTCTGAGAAAAAGTAGTTAAAAAAAAGGTCTACAGGTTAAACATTATGTGGTACAAATCTAAATTAATTTTGTTCGTGGCCAATGTCCTTAAGGCTGCCGCTCAGTGAGCGTTTTTTTAGTGTGAGGCAAAAACTGATGAAGCGCTATGACTAGCCGCCCGGTGCATGTAAAGTGACATCGCCTTTACGCGCGAAGTTGTAAACTCGCGTGCAGTGTTCCCATCGTACTCCTGGAACTGAGAGACTTTGAGAGGTGGCCCTTTCATTTTAGTTGACGCGAGCACTGTAGCAAAATCCAATGCACTCCTCTATTGTAGTTTCGCACGAATCAGGTTCGTAGTTTAAGACGCAGCAGTCTTAAAAAGCCGTTTTCAGCCGTGTTGGAAGACTGAGATTGTGATGTCCTAACAGAATGTTCTGTTGTGCTGCTGTCCTCAAACCCGACTGCAGGCAGAACCGTTCAGTACTAGCAGCAGACCATTCTGTTAAATTATTACAATTATGATTTATGTGGGAACAATCCAAACATTGTTGAAGNCGTAGTTTAAGACGCAGCAGTCTTAAAAAGCCGTTTTCAGCCGTGTTGGAAGACTGAGATTGTGATGTCCTAACAGAATGTTCTGTTGTGCTGCTGTCCTCAAACCCGACTGCAGGCAGAACCGTTCAGTACTAGCAGCAGACCATTCTGTTAAATTATTACAATTATGTTTTATGTGGGAACAATCCAAACATTGTTGAATTTGTTATGCTCGAGGTACTGCCTGTTTTCCAGTTTGAAGGCAGTGTTCTGCTGTGCCAACCATACGTAGAGTGGCANTTGTTATGCTCGAGGTACTGCCTGTTTTCCAGTTTGAAGGCAGTGTTCTGCTGTGCCAACCATACGTAGAGTGGCAAATATAATTTCAGACAGGAATACAACAAATATATATGTTGGTACTTACAACACACCTGATAGCTGTCCCTATTTCAACAGTCTAGATGGTTCTTACAACTATATATTTTTCTGAGTGTAATACAGGTCAAATGAGTGTTTGTGCAGTTTAAGTTATCATATTATACTTAGTTGGTGAATGAGTGGCTCGTTTTCACACGGCAAAGTTTGTTCACAAATGCTCCTGCGAAAAGGATAACGCGTCGGTCAATGACTGTGAAACTTTTGTAAATGTAAAATGTGTTTTCACTGCGCCCAGCTATTGCTCTCGTGTTTTAAACCAAGTGGCCACCAGTCTAAAAATTATGCACTTGATCTGACGTTTAAGCTATGGACGAACTTTTCATGCTTCGCCGCCAACGTACGGCTTAACGTTTCGTCGACAGCTAGGTCATTACAGACGGAGCAAGATGCTCAGAGAAGCAGGAATGAGGAAGCAATCGACCGTGGCCTGTAGAAAGCAACCTTCTCTGCACTTGCCTGGAGTGACTTCGGGAAACCACGGAAAACAGAAATCAGGATGGCCGGACCAGAATTCAAGTCCAGGTCATCCCGAATGCGAGTCCAGTGGCTCACCATTGCACCACCTCGCTCGGTACCAACATTACGGAAGATGTGTTGATAATCAGTGTTCACGTTTAGATGTGTTCAACCATTTGCAGGAATTATTTCTCCAAACGCTTATTTTAAAGTTTAACACAAAAAAAAAGTTTAATACATTTCTCAGCTAAGAAGAAGCAAAACGAATTGCATTACTTCCAAGCAAGTAAGAGTTACTGTCCGGATCTTGTCATATGAACAGATAAGTGTAACTGACGTGAAAAGTTACGAACATCTTTACATTTTATCATTTTTTGTTCAACAAAATTTATATACGTAGCTGAAAATGTTTAAAGTACAGTTTCTTGAGCTCGTAGCTTTTCGAGTCACCTTATTATTATAAACCCCTTGTTGCATACAGACTGTAGGACTCTGAGCGATGACTTATATACGACGCAAGTACCTGAAACGCACCGCCAATTCCGAAGTAGGAAACGGCTGCTATGACAACCGCGGTTTGCAAGCGCGCAGTGTGATATATCCGCCGACAGCGGGGACCCATGCGGTTGCGAAGACGGCAGAGTAAAAATAAAACATGAAATACCGTGTGGAAGTGCAGAGTTTGCAGGGTTAAGACTCTCCTAGGCACGAGTTTTTGAAACCAAAAACTTAGATCAACGTGCTCGTCACATTAAATTAAGCCCAGGGATGGGAAAGGAATGTTAGCGTTAAGTATAATTATGTGATTGTTGGCATCGAAAAGCTACAGACGATGCGATTTCCATGGGGTCCAAATTACGTCATNCAAACCACAAACTTACATCAACGTGCTCGTCACATTAAATTAAGCCCAGGGATGGGAAAGGAATGTTAGCGTTAAGTATAATTATGTGATTGTTGGCATCGAAAAGCTACCGACGATGCGATTTCCATGGGGTCCAAATTACGTCATCCCCCCGTTTCAAACGGCTTGGCCAGTAAGGTCAGCGCATATTGCATACTGAGCGCTACATTAGCTCTTTTTTCGTAAGTTTAAAATTATCAGTATTTCCATAGTACCATCTACAAATAAAAATATTTTTTTTTTTTTCAGAAACAATAATGGTGTAACAAACGTTTGCAATGCAGGTAAAAACTCACCTTTTTCTGGTAACTTAAACACGCAATTAAATCGAATTAACAGGAAGATCGTCAAACCACAACTGCGTTTCAGGCCACTTATGTAAAAAAATGTCCTTAATACGTTTGTCTAGAAAGTGATTTGCGCGGAGATTCTGGAATGTTCACTTCAATCATTTTTCTTTCTTTGGAAATAAGAAAACCCATTTTCTTATTGCTCTTAAGCCGAACAATTACTACAGCAACAAACAGAAACATTGCTATTATTCCGAACGGTTAACATAATGTTATTGTTCACGAATATTGGACTGCTTGTTGTCCAGCACTTTTAAAATAAATTTTATTTGTAACCAAACAGTTTAAAGAATTTTTTTTTACGGTGAAAACTCCGTAAACTGAGGCTATTTGAGAGAATTAAGCCTTGTACCATCGCATATTTGCTTTCGTCATTATTTTTCGCAAAAGTATTGGTTCTTAACTGAAAATTTAAAAAAAGTTATCATTGTTATGCTAATCCTTTTTAGGTTTATTACTATTTGTACAAAATTATATTATTTGGCTTTTACGCAACCATAATAATATTTTTTTTTATTTGCCCAGATAAAGCGTGATAAAGGGAAATAGATTTTGCTTACGTAAAATAGTATAAATTACGTTACTAATACAGTTATATGAAAAAATTATCTACGTGATTATTGTATGAACTGGGTGGATTTGCGTTTTCAGAATGGAAGCCAAGTAACACCCATTGGTGTATTTTCTAGTTGAAGTAAGTAAGGTGTTTCCATTTATAGTTAGAATTACAAAGTCTCGAGAAAACTAAATATTTTTTGTGATACAAGTTCGAAACATTTTTGGCTGTTTTGAAGGTTAACGTGCTATATAAATCTTTGCACTTAAATTGCGTGGGAGTCAGATGTACAAGTATAGTCATTTAACGACTCCGGATGTATTGTGGACGTGTTATTTAACTACGCCGAATGTTAAATCGTACTTGAAAACTTATTGCTCAGTGACGTATGAGCAAAGTAAACTGCTGCTACTCATAAATCAGAGAGCGAAAGCTCCCGGCCAAGCCGTCTACGAGTCCAGACAGAGGCTGGGCGGGGATCATTATCGATCCGGTGTGCTCCACTCACGGGCGTGGCGCCGTAGAAAAAAAAGCCACCGACAATTCTCGCTTGAGCGGAGCAGGGCGGGTAAGCGCATTGGTGGTGGAAAACGTACGCACCCGTAGAAAGCTCACTGGCTATCGGCAACGTACGCCACGTTCCCCGAACACGAAACTCAGGGATCGTATTCGCCGGACATCCGAGCCAGTACCGCCGAGATGGAAGGACTATCGTGCTAAGCACTCACACACCTTGTACACTCATTGCTTTAAAAACTTGCGCACATTGTGAAAATAACTTGTTACTCACAACGGAAGCACCCCGAGAAAACTCAGTGGCTATCAGCAACGTACGTCAGGTTTTCCCTACGCAAAAATTCACGATCATATCCGCTGGAGATAGGGCCAGAACCTCTGAGGTGGAAGGTCTAGCGTGCTGGATTCATTGCTAATACGCAAAGTATTTAAAAATACAGAGCTGAAACAGCCGCTTATACCACGAACTCCAGCCGCACCTACTACCAAAATGGCGTCACGGCAGGCAACACGTCAGAACGCTGTTCGCCAATCAGCGCCTGGTAATCTACTTGCCAGCTGACAGCACGCAATAACCAATAATACACGAGGCCCGTTCCCAAAGCTTCGCACAGCCTGAATACTCTGCAGATACTATTTACACTCGCTGCCTTAAAAATTGAGTACCTTGTAAAAAACATTTGTTAACCATGAAATATGGTAAGTAAATAGGCAAATCAATGATTCACATGCAAAACGATATTCTTTATTTTCGTGCGATGCACTGACGTCTCAACTCGAGTGGAGTGTATAAGCCGTCCTCAGAACAGCGCATGTGATATGAAACGTACGTTACTTGATAGGCGTGATTAATAAGCAATATACGTGACGACAAGATTCGCTAGAGAGCAATGCGAAGAACCGATAGANTCGCTAGAGAGCAATGCGAAGAACCGATAGAGTTAGTGGCCACTACGACACAACCACGTGATTTTACATTTCACATAAATCGCGCGTACAAAAATCCATGTAAAATAATCCTCTTTAAGCATTAAATTCACTAACATGATTAAAAACAGAATTATGGAATATTCAGTAATACCAGCAGTTCACTTATAATAACCACACTATAACCAGATATTTCTAGTAGTATTGTTATCCTTAGGTTTCCTACTTTTTGGCGTCGTAGATCTTCGTTACGGCGNTATAACCAGATATTTCTAGTAGTATTGTTATCCTTAGGTTTCCTACTTTTTGGCGTCGTAGATCTTCGTTACGGCGGAAGCTTCATATAAACATAACAAAACATGCAATGGAGATAGGTTTGAACTCACTATTTGTGGCAGGGGCCACGGTGGCTGAGTGGTTAGATTGCTCGCCCCTCACTAAGACGAACAGGCTGGGTCACTCCCGAATATTTGCAAGTGGGAATCGTGCCGGACGATGCCGCTGGTCGGCGGGTTTTCTCGGGGATCTCCCATTTCCTTTGCCCTTGTATTCCGGTGCTGCTCATTTCATTTGTTAAGAGCCACCCAAATCTTTCAACTCAACAACTACTTGTGGCACGTGTTTAGCTAGCGTTCGGTGCATATCGCAATACTGTGAGGAGTTCGTAATCAACGCGCAGGCGTGATTAATAAACGATATACATGCAAGATGCCCGAGACAGCCGACACAGTTAGCGGCCGGGCAGACGCAGTGTAGACGGAGCGCCGAATCGCTTGTCATTTAAGTCATTTGAAACTTAACATTCAAACTTTTGGGATCAAACGACATGAACGTACTCGCGCAAGTTAAAACGGTTCTGCACGATCCCTACAGACCTACAGCAGGGAAGACCCTGTTGTTCTTGGTCAAATGCCATTCGGTGGCTTCCTTTCTCGTCATCCAATTACATGCGGCAGGTTCATTAGAGCACCTTATCTAATGTGTTCTTTGAAGGATTCATGCGATGGAGGTAACATGTCAAACTAAATATTATTTTGTAAATGCTGTATTGCAGTGGGTCTTGTATAAAACCAGAAGACGGAAACAGACTGCAGTTCCCGAAACGTCGCATCTGTTTTCTCGTATAATACAACTGTGTTCGCCTGTACTCTCTTCGCTGTTTCGTTCAGTCTCTGTGCATAACAGTAAGCTATATACATATAGTCTAATAGCGGTATCTTCACACTTTTTGCATCAAGCCCTTGAAAAATAACCACCCCCTCCCCTCCCCCCTGTATGACGTGTTTGGTTTTTTCCTAAATACGTTGTGTATTGCAAGCGTTTAATACTCCTGTTTACATAAAAGTACCAAATTTTTAGTTAAATCTAACTTTTGGTTATGTTTTATTTATAAATTATAATATTTCATTTATAATTAATATGAATATAACAAAGGTAAAAAAAAAAGNTTTGGTTATGTTTTATTTATAAATTATAATATTTCATTTATAATTAATATGAATATAACAAAGGTAAAAAAAAAAGGTGTGTTGGCTACGTTTAGAAATAAATTGTTCTCCCACAAAACTTTATCAAACTGGTTGCTCACGAATTCGGTGCATTGTCCCATTGGTGTATTTTTCTAGACTAAGCTAAACTTTGTTTGCATGAGGCGGAAGAGTAGCCCAAAAGTAGAACTTTGGCAGGGCTTCAGAATGCATATAACGCTAGTCCGCGTACAGATGCCAGTAGTGTTCACGCCGTGTTCCAACGCTTGATTGGTCACCTGGAGGCCAATGCTGGAGTTTTCATTCGTTTACGAACTGCCAGCCGCACCGAGTGAGCTGCAGTTTTGATACGCGTGAACACGAATTGCGCCTTCGTGCAAGAGATTCGCACACGAAANGCCGCACCGAGTGAGCTGCAGTTTTGATACGCGTGAACACGAATTGCGCCTTCGTGCAAGAGATTCGCACACGAAACTTATTCGTGTGGTCGAGAGCGAAGGAACTTCGAAATTCGTAGACGGACTAGTAAAGTTTGCTGGACCAAATGTGGAGAGTTTTAAGTCCCCCAATTTGCAAGCAAACATTAAGTTTACAGGCCTGTAGGAATTAAGCACAGCAGACATAGTTCACGTTTACTACACGGTATTATTTCTGATAGCTTAATCGTGACTATCGTAACAGATACTCGTAAAATTGCTCAGCACCAGAGATAAAATTAAAATGTTAATTGTGTTTTGATAGGAGAGGATGATTCGAATTTATATCTCTCCGCATTCTAAATTTAAAATATTTTAAAAAAATACGTTTGTGCCATTGGCCACTTGGCAAATTTCACTAAATAAAAACACAACTCCATTTTCTGATTGGCTTGTACCCGCAAAAATTAAGTCACGCGAGTAAACAAGTGACAGTCTAATGTGTTCAAATAGTGAAATCATTTATATTGAAGATAGGTAGTGAAGCATACAATTTTCACTGTACGGGTGTTATTTTACGAAACTGACCACTTGTAAATTTTTCGTATACGAACGGTCTAGTGGTTTCTTAGACTCCCTAATTTTTCGCCCACGGAACATTTGTGGGATAGGTTTGGTTAAGGTTTTTTTTTACTCAGGTTTGAAAGCTCAATTTTTTTAGTTTGGCAACTCAAAATTTTCGCCGCTAGGCTGCACTGGTGTATTATGTGTACAGGATTTTTTCCGTTTTGTATGTACGTAAATGAGATAATTGCAATTTCCATACAATAATTATAACTGTGTAAAATCTTCCAACTTGCATTATGTTAGGCCCTACGTAAAGAATAAATTTTGTTCTTCTCACTACAGCGGAAATATAACGAAATACATATATTTATATATTGTTAAATAACCTGTCTTAGGTTGGATTTAGAAAAACGCAGGCTTACACAATTATTTTATTTAAATACCAAAACCCAATCGAAAAATATAATAGTGAAATGGTTAAAATATTGTTTTAAGGCTTTCCTGCGCAATTTCCACAAACGAAAGGAGATAAGTACAAAGTTCCTTTTGACGACAGTTTCCGCACTTAGATACTTAAATTCGTAACGTTTTTCCATTGAACGCTCAACGCTAAGCGTAGTTTTATTTTTGCTGTATGTTCTTGTAAACACCACTGGAGGGCGTGAATAATAACTACGAAATAAAGTTATTACTTAATATTTTGACCTGAGCTAGTAGGCCTATATATTACAATTCGAGCCAAAAACGAGCATTTACACGTAGAAATGTATTGTAATTTCTCCATTTACCGCCAGCAAAAAAAAATGTGATCTCTTTGGAATACCAGTGCCTCTTGCCTCAGAAATTTTCCCTTTGCCAGACTCTCCCGTAAGGAATCTAGTTTTGTTTCCAACCTGAGTAGAATAGACCTTAGTTGGGGTACCAGCTTCCTCCATGTGTAAGTGCTTGTGAAACGGAGGATAACCAGTGGCATTTTTGTTTGATTACGCAGGAACCGATAGTATAGAAGCATATATACGGGCATGAGGCGATCCTACGAGGTAATTGGTGCTCACGGCAAAATAAAAAAAAATTAAAAAAAAATCAACCTCTGAAAATGGCATGTAGGCTTCGAGTTATGTTGGCAGCGAATTTATTAAAAGAAATTCTGATATTCGACGTTATATTGAGAGTGAAATGTTGGAATTTATTTAGAGTTACATGGAAGTGTTTCGTGTTTTCCACAAGGAAGAGAACGAACGTCCATATTACTAACGCATTCACTTCCCCAAAAATTACATTATTTTTTACTTGGATAACGTATGACTTAAGTGAGACGGTCAGTGGCAATGTTAATCANCTTCCCCAAAAATTACATTATTTTTTACTTGGATAACGTATGACTTAAGTGAGACGGTCAGTGGCAATGTTAATCAATCATAACGCAGAAGGGTGCGAGATTTGAAGGTAAGTATATCCTAAATTCGATTTTCCAAAGTGCTTAGTTAACTGTAAACAGCCTATACAAAAGATAGCCTTCTTTGCTTCAGGTGTAAGAAACACCATCAAGATGGGATTATATTATAATTACTTCTTTCTTTTGTCTGTGTCATTACACTGAAAACATTCTGTTTTACTCGCAACGGTTCCTTCCAGGTGTGCGCTGGGGCCGCGGTAGTGTAGTGGTAAGACTACTCTCTCACCAAGCCGAACTGGGTTCAATCCTCGGCGGGGTGACCTGAATTTTTGCATGTCGGAAACGTAGCGGACGTTGCAGTTGGCCAGCGGGGTTTCTTCGTGCAACTCTCGTTTCTCCCACCCTTGCATTTCGGTGTTTTGCCATCTTCATCTCATTTCACCCTCACTGGTGGCCGCCTGCCTAGGCCTCGAATTTTATTCAAAAACTGTTCAACGTGTCTGATGGATGTCTGCTTACGAATATCATTTAAGAATATTTACTTGTATGTATGCAATTTTAAGGTGCTCCATTTTTCTCTAAAGCGTGATTCTTTTGCCGTGAAAATGGCTGAAACGGGAATTTTCGCGACCATTTTTAGTTGTTAAAATTACGGTACAGAANTGATTCTTTTGCCGTGAAAATGGCTGAAACGGGAATTTTCGCGACCATTTTTAGTTGTTAAAATTACGGTACAGAATGTTTAAAGTTGTATAGCGGCGTACATAACATATTTATTATTTTATTATATTATACATCATTAAATGGCATGGTCGTCGCTGCACGTCATTTCGGTGTCTTGCGCGCAGAGACGATGACAAAACTGATGCTCGTGCCTGGGTAGCCCTTAACGGTCCTGCGCTTCTAAGACTCAACACACGCGTAATACCTTCAGCCAGGCGGCCACCTTAAGGGGCCCGCCTATCTGAAGTTTGAACTACGTTGCAGAATGCTGTAAATATACTTTTTTCCACGAAACTATTAAACGCGCGTCCAAAATGTTGATCTACGAAAATATCACACACTTCAGACGAGATCAGTTGAGTGCTTTCAAGACGTCATGCACATTGGAAACACTCTTTCAGATAAAAAAAGGTTTTTTGAAAGGGCCGTATTAAGAAATATACGTGTCAGATGCGTACAAAAAATTCTCAGGGGCCCTGTATTAAACCTTACAACTGAATTTCCACCAATAAAATTATAGGGTCGCCACTTGAAGTCCATTAGGTACACGCTGCACGACGAGAGCACTGCACGCCAGTTCAGAGCCTTTCGCATAGTGACGATGGTGCACTTGATGCGCGTTGCAGTGTCGCCCTTATCGCTCCCGTGCTTCTCGGCCTCAAATCACGAATAAATAGCTTCATGTAGGTGGACCATTTAAGTGCCGATCAAAATCCCTCAACTCTAGGTGCGCACATTTGCATGGCAATGAGTGTGAGTAGCAGTGGCGAGGCGGGCTCGTGACGGAGCCGTGTGGGCTGCTGGGTTGCACCGCTCGTCCAGTCGCCGGCGCTGCGCCGAGGCGATGTCGACCAAGGACGGTCCCGCGGTCGGGCTCGCTCAGCCGTCACCGCGGTTTCGAAGGACCTCCAGCCCGCGACTGGCGTCCGGGTTCCCTCACGTCAGCTCGGCGGCAACCACGCGGGGCATTCAGCAGTGGCATAGCAGCCACACATTCATCGCGAGAGGAGGGGGGGGGGAGGTTTACATTGACTGAAGTGTAAGGAGGTAGGTTAAAGCTGCATTTGCGGCGCTGACAGTATAATAAAATGCATCATAGTTACAGTCACCCGATTTTCGCGAAAAGAGTTCTAGTCACGGCAGTTTTCACTACCATACGCGGGCATATCAACATATTTCCATAGTTTAATGGCCACGTGTCTTTGTGAGAAGACATTTTCCTTCTCGACTGGCCAATCAGAAGTAGTTTACTACAAAACTGTACTTCTTTGATTCGTGGGAAGACACTCTAAACGCTTAAGAGCCTGCGTCACCTGCCATATTGAATTTTTTTTTCAATTTCTTCCTGATTCAAATTTAGGAGGATTTATTGGAAAACGCGACAATACAAGCTTCGCTAATTACCTTAACCAGCATTACGGATATAATATAAGAACTACAAACTTATATTTATGCAACAATTAACATAATACAAAATTTTATATATTAATTAATTCTCACATTTTAATGGCAACCAGGGAACTCCTATTAAAATTCAAGTACAAACATTTGCACAGAACCTTGAAACGCTATGGTTCTATAATGAAACGTTCTCCGTAATTAACCTGACTCTTATTTTATGACACTAAAACGAATAATTTATATATAAGGGTTGGCACCGTTTCTTAATACGTAAATCATATAATCGAGAAAGTGGAGCTGAGCTAAAATATTATGGAATACAACTGGTCATGAATCTTTTCGCTAAAATCGGTTGGACCTAATCATAGTTAACAGCAATCACATGTAGTTACCACACTCAAAAGCTTATTTACAATTCTAACACTAATTGTTGACAACCTAAGGGGGAACTGGGAAGATTGCACCCCCCCCCNNGAAATGGGAAGATTGCCCCCCCCCCCCCGGCCCAAACTGATACGTAAACCGTTCTGCTGTTTTAGGTTATGAATCGTTCATATTACTATAACCAAACGCAAAGCCTACAGCTTATTGGATGGGATTACGAAACGAGTACTGTGATTACGTAAGTACAGCAAGCATCAAAAATGTTCATTTGCAAGACCTGAAGCCTGAGCGGCTAATGGTAGAGTGCAATCAAAATGAGAAGATTATGCGCAGAAGTCCAGAACGCGTCAGGCGAGTCGGGAGGGTTCATTACTGCTGGACGAAGGGGTGGGGTTGTTCAGTTCAGTAGGGGCAGCGGCCGAGAGAAGTTGAGCAAGAGCTGCTCCGCGTGTATATATTACCTGTCGAAAAACCTTAATCGCAAAGCGCGGTATTTAACAGCGTTGTTGTAGAGAGCGATGTTATCAGCCTGGTATGTACAACGCCCCGAGTGGCACATGGTTTCCCTCCCTCCAACGGCGAGCGCTCGGGAGGCCCTCCCCTACACTGCCTCTCCGAAATCCCCACTCTCAAAGCTGGGCGAAAATTATTTTCTCATTTTTTGAACTTTACCATAGAAGTAGAGTGGCTTTCAATAGAGAACTGCACCCGACTGTCCAATATGCGAAACTAATTAAAAAGTAGTACACACATCACCAAAATGATCACAAAAACGATTTATTTTGCATACGAAAGAAGAAAGCATATATAAGCATATATATAAGCATATATATATATATATTTAGAGTGCAAATGTCTTTCTTTAACCACATTTTAAAAATATTTTTAAATATTGAGTTTATAAGTGTCTTATTTTTAATTAAAAATTTCAGAGCTTCCCATTATGAATCATTAAAAGGTAACATTTTAAGTAAAAAAACCAAGGAAAACCATTTCTGTACGTAATAAAAAATGAGTAAAATATGTTCACAAACTTATTTAATAATTGATATTGTGCACATACAAAATTGAAGTGAACGCACACAAATTCAATTACTAAAGATACTTGTTAACACAATACTAATATTTTTTACATGCAACCGTTGTGATTACCGTGATTACCCCACTTCGAGAAGTTTTTCTTGCAAAATATGCTTTCTGATCCAAAATGGAAATAGGCTTAAATGTTGCCTCTAATTAATTTTTTTTCTTTGCATTTAAATGAGTACGTTTTAGCAAATTTTCTTACATTACTACAAAATGTACGTATTATTATTTCATGTGTAACATGTTTTACAGAAATATTGCCACCATATTAAAAATTTTATGAAATATTTTTTTGTAAACTAGTACTGGCTCTTTTAGTCCTGTTCTTATTTTATATTCTCTTGTAGAAAATTTCTTAAGTATTTTAATTGGATGGTTGCATTATAAAGTATCTCAGATTTTTTTATCATTACTCTGTGTTCCTTTTGTGGCTAGATAAAATCAAGACAGATTTAGCGTGGCCAAACAATTTGTCCTATGTTACTTTTTTTTTTGGCATGAAGATATGTAAATAAAATATAGTAGTATATTTTAAATTATAAACTATAATTTCAGCATTCAACGAGTTAGTGAACCTATTTTATCTACCTACTTATTTCAGCCAAAATAAATGTGTCCTATTTAAAGTTCTCTTAGATGCCATACTGAACAATGATTTCTATGAACGGTTTTATTTCAAAAAGCGTCAATATTAAACTACATTAGTTTACTTGAACAATTTTTTTTTACTACGTTTAGTTGCAGGGTGGTACTAGAATTCTGAAAACCTTGTCATCATACTGGCATATAATATGGCCGAACGGTGTTCACCAAATAACAAAATTAAATAAATGTAACTAAATCCGAAAACGCATATATGTATATATATATATATGTATATATACACACATATATATAACGCGGGATCAGAACCCAGACCCCCTCAATTCGTAGATTGGAGTTCAAAACGTCACGCGTGATCTATGTGATATGATAGGTGTTAGAAACTCTGGCGTCTAAAGATTGCTATCAAAGAAAGACAAAATTTCAAAATCGATGCTACCGTAAAATATTCGGAAAGTTTATTAATGGTAGAGCGAACTCATAATGCCAGTCGAGACATTTCAGTAAAAGTAAGAGCAGGACAAAATTTCCTGCATAATATCATTAGGTCACATATCTTCAACACGTGTACAGCTTGATTACGCACAAAATTAACTTTCATTAATGCGGAAATGTGTCGGGTTACTTGTTTATTAACGACTATTGTTTGCAAATCATTCGTTAAATATATTATATGACAGAAAAAAGGTCAAGTCAGTTTTAGAAGTTCAGATAAATTCATTCACATTCCAGTCGGGGGCGAAAAACATACGTTTGACGGTAAAATCTAGTTTGAGCGAACCTTAGACTGTGTAATGGCGAACACTTACCGAGTAGCAGTGTCCTGGTATCTGCCTTCATGCTGTTAGCGACCGTCACATGCTACGGACCAACCAGCCATCGGCGGTGGTTAAATCTGCAGATCAAAGAGAAAACACAAATAATTAAACGATGCACCATCAGCCCCAAGATACAACATAAGTGTTCTCATTATGTTAGTGTTTTTTGTAAGGGAACTTTCGGTTAACAGTATATTTAAATTCATTCGTATAAAAAACAATGTCAAACACAGCTATCACAAACACAAAATNAACTTTCGGTTAACAGTATATTTAAATTCATTCGTATAAAAAACAATGTCAAACACAGCTATCACAAACACAAAATTAGAATAAGTAAAAAAATATATTCTTCTGTCCAAAAAAAAAACTTTACAAATTAAGCGCGTATTCTACATTTATTTTTATACACACCCTCAAAACCACGGGTAAAAATATCCTGGTGGTACACTTAAATGCATTAACTTTTATCACCAAAAGCTACGACACGTCATCTAGAAGCGTCAATCTATTTACTTCTTCCCAAAAACGTTACAGAAAAATTTTTTTATTACATTCTGCAAAATCCAGTGCATAATGTACCTCTAAATGACAGGAAGAAATAAAATATGCTTAGTTACACTCATGTTGTCGTGCAAGTTAAAACTATTTGTGATAAAATTAACTCCATAATGCATAGTTTTTTTTAGAGAAAGCTCTTACAGATACAAGATATAAGGATGCAACTCGTATCTGAAGAGTGGTCAATATTGTTCACACTTTAATAGTACATTAACGGGGGAAAAAAAACCGGGTGCTGCGAGAGATAGGTCTATATAAATAATACATGAAAAATGTATTTTGTAACGTTTCACTATTCTGGTTCAATATTAAAAAAACGAAGAAAGGAGTAAACTTAACTGAAATGGTGTCATAACAAATGTAGGTGAAATTACGTTCTCTTTTTCAAACATAATATAAATTACAATAAGAAGTTATAGTACACAAATATATTGCTCATCCGTTCATTTTACGTACAACGGAATGGTGGGACGTAGGAAAATGAGATTTCTTCGGTGATTTCCAATATTTATGAGGCACGGACCCTGAATAGACATAGCCAACCAATACACACTGTTTAAAACATTCACAAGATTACATGAAGGGTGTTATTTAAGACNCCCTGAATAGACATAGCCAACCAATACACACTGTTTAAAACATTCACAAGATTACATGAAGGGTGTTATTTAAGACAAACGGTGGGATTCAAAAAATGTTAACGGTTGAGTCCATTCATGGTTACTTCCAACATTTATAATGGCCTGTTAAAGTTCTGCTTTCAGGCTATTCCTCCATCTCATGGAAACAAAGCTTAACAATGTCTAGAAAATTACACCAGAGGGCCAACGCACCCNTTCAGGCTATTCCTCCATCTCATGGAAACAAAGCTTAACAATGTCTAGAAAATTACACCAGAGGGCCAACGCACCCCATTCGTGCGCACTCAGTGTAATAATATTTTGCATAATAACTATTACTTACTAGGCATCACCAACACGCCGATTTTCTCTCTGCTTTTATTCATACGATTTTTGAATAAAACATTATAATTTATACATGGAATATAATTAAAAGCAAATTAAATAAAAACATAAGTAACGTTTATGTTAATAAAAGTATAAAACGCTTGTGATATGTGAAGATATTTAGTAAATAACCAAACCCCTCATACGTGTAGTGATTTTTCATATGTTCGATTCAAAAAGTGTGAAGAAACAGTGGATAGACTACACATGGAAGTAGTAGCAGTAGTAGTATTTTTTACATTTATTACAATATTGACTTAGCAACAAAGGTGAAATAAACAACTAAAGGAAAACATACTCGTACATTCGACCCTAACTAAAATGTAAGTTCAGATACAAGAAACTCTGGTTGATGGAGGAGGGGGAGAAGGAGATATTTTTTTTATCAAGCCAAACGATTGAAATCACTCAATATTGTGATCTAAGTCCAAGTTTTGTTCAGTTGGCAGCGACTTAAGCAGTTTTATCTAAATACTGTTACCGGACATACCGTTAATAGAAACAAAAATATGCCGGGAATTTCGAAAGTTCTTTTTGACGACACATAAGAATCTAAACACGTGTATAATGCAGATAAATTTGTAACTTGATAAACGTTTTTTAGCCATATTTGAATCAGTATAAAATATTCTTAAGAAAGACTTCAATTCTATACTACCTTTCCAGCGGTAAAAATCGGTTACTTGGNAACTTTCGGTTAACAGTATATTTAAATTCATTCGTATAAAAAACAATGTCAAACACAGCTATCACAAACACAAAACTAGAATAAGTAAAATAATATATTCTTCTGTCCAAAAAAAAACTTTACAAATTAAGCGCGTATTCTACATTTATTTTTATACACACCCTCAAAACCACGGGTAAAAATATCCTGGTGGTACACTTAAATGTATTAACTTTTATCACCAAAAGGTACGACACGTCATCTAGAAGCGTCAATCTATTTACTTCTTCCCAAAAACGTTATAGAAAAAATTTAAATTACATTCTTCAAAATCCAGTGCATAATGACAGGAAGAAATAAAACATGCTTAGTTACACTCATGTTGTCGTGCAAGTTAAAACTATTTGTGATAAAATAAACTCCATAATGCACAGTTTTTTTTTTAGAGAAAGCTCTTACAGATACAAGATATAAGGATGCAACTCGTACCTGAAGAGTGGTCAATATTGTTCACACTTTAACAGTACATTAACGGAAGAAAAAAAACGGGTGCTGCGAGAGATAGGTCTATATAAATAATACCTGAAAAATGTATTTTGTAACGTTTCACTATTCTGGTTCAATATTAAACAAACGAAGAAAGGAGCAAACTTAACTGCAATGATGTCATGACATGTATAGGTGAAATTACGTTCTCTTTTTCAAACATAATATAAATTACAATAAGAAGTTATAGTACACAAATATAAAGCTCATCCCTTCATTTTACGTACAACGGAATGGTGGGACGTAGGAAAATGAGATTTCTTCGGTGATTTCCAATATTTATGAGGCACGGGCCCTGAATAGACATAGCCAACCAATACACACTGTTTAAAACATTCACAAGATTACATGAAGGGTGTTATTTAAGACAAACGGTGGGATTCAAAAAATGTTAACGGTTGAGTCCATTCATGGTTACTTCCAACATTTATAATGGCCTGTTAAAGTTCTGCTTTCAGGCTATTCCTCCATCTCATGGAAACAAAGCTTAACAATGTCTAGAAAATTACACCAGAGGGCCAACGCACCACATTCGTGCGCACTCAGTGTAATAATATTTTGCATAATAACTATTACTTACTAGGCATCACCAACACACCGATTTTCTCTCTGCTTTTATTCATACGATTTTTGAATAAAACATTATAATTTATACATGGAATATAATTAAAAGCAAATTAAATAAAAACATAAGTAACGTTTATGTAAATACAAGTATAAAACGCTTGTGATATGTGAAGATATTTAGTAAATAACCAAACGCCTCATACGTGTAGTGATTTTTCATATGTTCGATTCAAAAAGTGTGAAGAAACAGTGAATAAGACTACACACGGAAGTAGCAGCAGTAGTAGTATTTTTTACATTTATTACAATATTGACTTGGCAACAAGGGTGAAATAAACAACTAAAGGAAAACATACTCGTACATTCGACCCTAACTAAAATGTAAGTTCAGATACAAGAAACTCTGGTTGATGGAGGAGGGGGAGAAGGAGATATTTTTTTTATCAAGCCAAACGATTGAAATCACTCAATATTGTGATCTAAGTCCAAGTTTTGTTCAGTTGGCAGCGACTTAAGCAGTTTTATCTAAATACTGTTACCGGACATACCGTTAATAGAAACAAAAATATGCCGGGAATTTCGAAAGTTCGTTTTGACGACATATAAGAATCTAAACACGTGTATAATGCAGATAAATTTGTAACTTGATAAACGTTTTTTAGCCATATCTGAATCAGTATAAAATATTCTTAAGAAAGACTTCAATTCTATACTACCTTTCCAGCGGTAAAAATCGGTTACTTGGNTGAATCAGTATAAAATATTCTTAAGAAAGACTTCAATTCTATACTACCTTTCCAGCGGTAAAAATCGGTTACTTGGAGGGTGGCAGCAAACGGATGAACAGCTGAATTTCGAATATGAACTCATTGCTATAAAAATTTGCACCACCTGTAAAAATCATTCGGAACCCCTGAAAGTTGGTAGACAGGTATATCGATGTATCATATGAAACCGTTGAAGAGTGGAGCAGTGGTACATGAGCTCTGACGTGCAGATCTTTACGTGAAGATGACCAGATACATTTATCGCTAGTCAACGTATTATTGTATCACAGCAGATTTAAGGCCCTCCCAGCAGGCATAATAACAAAAAAAAATTTTTTTTATTGTGGCTTCAGACGTTAACTTTTGAGCGCTGTTAAATACATAGGGCCCTACTATATGTATTAGTCACATTGCAATTTTTATATTAGCAATTGCCAAAAGGATACAAATAAGCCGTTACTTGAGTGTGCACAACCTACTGTCATCAGATAGTCCCGGCGTCTTTAAACGTAACATACGTAACCGAGAGACGCAAAAACCGATAAGGTAATTCACAATGGGCATGCCTGGTATCCACTATATCACACATAACTTATATTCTTCTTCGAGAATAAATCTAGTCAGTTTATTCACCTTCCCTTGAATCTCTGTTACATCATTCATCCATGTCCAATATAGATCTGTAGTTTGGCGAGAATATACGGGATAAAAATATGCAAATTTGGTGGGATACTCAAAAACTATCAGCAATGCAATGGGTTAACACAAACAAGATCACGTACGAAAACGACTAAACGTGTCGATTTATGCTTGTAATCGTTGTTTGTAATGTTTTACATTACATATGTATTTTAAGAGGTAAATAGTGAGAGGCTTATAAACTAAGTTGAATATTGTTAATTGCCTTGTGTTAATTTAGAATAACGCAAATTCAGAAGTTCAGCAGAAAAAAGAACATATTTTCAACCGGCTCACTTCAATACACCAAACTTCCATGTGTACAGCGAGCACAGAGAAAATTAACCTTAGAAGTAAGANTTCAACCGGCTCACTTCAATACACCAAACTTCCATGTGTACAGCGAGCACAGAGAAAATTAACCTTAGAAGTAAGAGTAAATCTGCCACAAAATGGCGACCGTGTCATCACTATTACTCGGCTTCAATAGTATGAGTAAAACTACGGTGCTATTTACGTACGTCTACACCTGGAATTTNTGTCATCACTATTACTCGGCTTCAATAGTATGAGTAAAACTACGGTGCTATTTACGTACGTCTACACCTGGAATTTGTTGGAACGGCAATAGCAGGCACGTGCTCGATCGAAAAACGTTTTCCTACGGACAAACTGATGAAGTATACAGTTGTTGGTTGCATACTCCTTGTGGAATCTCCTGCTAGAAACCCAGCACACAAATGCCGAATTTAATCTGCACACAGTTGCNTGGTTGCATACTCCTTGTGGAATCTCCTGCTAGAAACCCAGCACACAAATGCCGAATTTAATCTGCACACAGTTGTCGAGCCCCGCCCAAACCAAGTCCTAGAATGCGGCGGCGAATTTCATTGCGGCTACTGTACCAATGTGCTTGCCAAGGTGACACAGTGGCGCTGAACGTGAATAAAGGCACGTAATAGAGTCACGTAGATAGAATAGCGTCAGGTTAAACGTAGAGTATTGTGGTGAAACCTGGCCCGCCTACCANTGGTTGCATACTCCTTGTGGAATCTCCTGCTAGAAACCCAGCACACAAATGCCGAATTTAATCTGCACACAGTTGCCGAGCCCCACCCAAACCAAGTCCTAGAATGCGGCGGCGAATTTCATTGCGGCTACTGTACCAATGTGCTTGCCAAGGTGACACAGTGGCGCTGAACGTGAATAAAGGTACGTAATAGAGTCACGTAGATAGAATAGCGTCAGGTTAAACGTAGAGTATTGTGGTGAAACCTGGCCCGCCTACCANACGTAATAGAGTCACGTAGATAGAATAGCGTCAGGTTAAACGTAGAGTATTGTGGTGAAACCTGGCCCGCCTACCATTTAACCTCACAGACTACGTTTGATTGAGTCGGCGTTTGAGTCCACAACAACGTGTGCAAAACTGCAGTTAAATTAAAATTGCATTCCACGTGGACATATCAAACAAACCGAACAAAAGCGCCCGCCTTATGAAACACTCATATGTTAACATTTAAAAAAATTTATTCTCGTAAAGTTTACACCTAGCTGACTGAAACGTCCAGTACGAGGTGATTTGGGTTCGATTTCCGGATAAGGCATTGGATTTATGATGTATTGAGGGTTAGGATTATATTTATATCAGTATGTTCCGAAGAAAGCGAGGTTTTTTTTTATAAAGCAAGAGTAAAAATAAATTATATATCTCAAAACATGTTTGTTACTGGCCAGTGAACTAGTGATACTACGTTAATAGCGTGCCTTTTTAAACAAAACATTACTTTTATTAATAATTTATTTTAACGTGGTTTTGAAGCGAAGAGAAAATATTCCCAGAAAACTAAACGCTAACACGAGCAGCACAAGTTAACTATTTCAGCAAATAATTTGATATAGCAGTTATGTAAAGTTAATTCATTTCTCTTTTAAAACCAGTCTCCAAATAACATTCGCTGTTACCGTGCTATTAGTTGAAAATGTCAATTTTAGGGTTAAAACATTTTAACCAAGTTTACATTACAATAGCAGAAAATAGAAATTATTACTGATTTTACGGGTAAACATTTACTTCCTAGACGAAATAATTTTGTCTTTGATACAGGGAAAACCGTAAAGCTCTAGTTAGTCGCACCAGCGAGATGCCTACCAATGATAAATTGGGATAAATACAAGGTATGCAAAGAAATTAAAAAAAAAAAAAACTAACAGTAACCACTGTAATTAATAATTGGAAGATCTATAAAAATAAATGGTAAGCGAAACTTCACTGATACGATTAATTGAAGTTTGCACAAGAATTCAGTTATTTTATAACAGAGAAAAAATCACTCAGGAAAACAAGCCCATGATGTATGTACAATACTTGATACTTATTCAACAGTATACCATTAAGATATCTTCTGAAGAAGTTCGTTACCTTACCGTTCACTGAATACTCGAGATTATCTATGAAATAACATTGTAAAGCTGCCACACATCACTGTTGAAATAAATTTTGCGAAAACTAAACTCAATGAGAGACAGCTGAAATATATGTAAAACTTGGACGGCTGACAACTGCGAAATTCTGAACATTATTACAGTGACTCAAGCTTGCAGGTTTACAAATGATTTCAAATAGTTTTAATGTATTTTGCTGATACGAGGTACTTTGTTGGCTCATTTGACACATCCACCAACAGCAAGAAATGCATTTGACAAGGGAACATCGTCAACTTGAACTCGTATTTTAAGGAGAAAAATAGCGCATTTGCATTACGCAGTTGTGACCCTCTGCATGTAAAGCTTACAAACGTTGTACGTCACTCGCTCCACCCCGCTGCAGCCGCTTGATGTCTGAGCGAAAAGTAATGTACAGGAGAGTAAGTAAGAGGTCTGTGTTCGCAATGGCGGTGAACCCACAAAGGGATAGTGCAGCCCCTCCAGGAGCGGTACGGAATGACGGCCAGATCGCAACGATTACATGTCAAAGAACGGGAGCTCCTGGAAGTCGTGACTGGTAAGCATCATTATTTGCGGCCATTCAACTAACTTTCATACTGCGCAAAGGGCTTGCTTTGTGCTCTTGTTGATTTTCGTTGCAGACATCACAGACAACTGCACGAATTAAAACGTGCTAGATATAGAAGAAATTAGTGGACTGGCGTTCGAGGCCTCTTTGCGAGTGGATGACGACTGCGATNACGTGCTAGATATAGAAGAAATTAGTGGACTGGCGTTCGAGGCCTCTTTGCGAGTGGATGACGACTGCGATAATGAGGCTGTCATTTTCACCGCCATTACATTCGCCGAATAATTCCATTGGTCCAAAGGGGCAGAAATGTAAAGACGAGAATGTCAGTGATGATGAAACCTACTTTAAAGATGGAAATTCGTCAGATACCACTTTGCCCCTGTCTGTAATAAAAGAGTATATGAAAAGAGCTGTCGCCTTTTGGAAAAGAGGAAAGAAGGTAAATCTGTTTTTCAGCACAGTCAAGAAGCACTTAATCTGTCTGGATAAATTTAACGACGCGTACGGAAACAAGACGACGATCCACGATGTTAACATGCAAGCCGCAATGGAGGTGGGCCTTGATTATTGCATATGAAGAATTTGTCGCCGACACCAGAGCTGCTATGGAAACGGTCAGTAGACAGAATGTGTACTACACGGATCGAAGCGGGTTTAATCTAGAAATCACGTTCGGTCGCTCCCTTGCCAAAAAAAAAAAAAAAAAAANTCAGTAACACGACGCACAGTCACACAATAATGCCAACGGTATCTGCAAATGGACACTTGCTGTCGCCTCTGTTTGTAGTTTTAAAAGACTAGCGAGTCAAGCAAAGTTTGTTTCATGCTGACAATACTGTGGCAGCCGCGCCATCTTCTGGAAAAGTTAACGAGGAACACTTACGGATATGGCGAAAGGAAGCGTTCGCTAAAAACCTGCAAGACAACAGCAGAGCAGTTTTAGACGTTGCCTCGTTTTTCGGCCACAGAAGCTTGTCAACGCATGAAGAGCACGGTGCAGAAGACACCGCAGTTTCCTCATTGACGATACCAGCGAGTGGAACAAGATGCTGTCCACCGCTCGATGTATTTGGCTTCCGCGTATCCAAGGGTTTTGTCCGCAGGCGTGCCAACTCCGCACGACGTCTGGGCGTCGATGTGAACTTCAGCCAGCGTAACAGCATCCTTCGGATGCAGTCGCTTCTGTGCAGGCAGCTACGTGCACCAGTGCTCCGGTCGGTCTTCCAGTACGCTTGGTATCGAAGCGGACACACCGATGACTGGCCAGAGCACTTTTAACATCCAGTGAAATACTGTTTTGACATCGGTGACGTGCTTTGTTCATTGTGTTGACGTGCGCGGTTGTCAACATGCAGCTGGTGCCAGAGATCTCTTTGCTTTGGTCATTTTTATGCTGCGATTCACGAATGCAGTGGAAGCGAATGTATGGGTCATTTGAGAAGTAGCGTAGCGTTATTTACTTATCAATATATTTGTTGCGTGTTATTTTCCTTGAATTGTACGGCTGGCACTGTTAAAATTGAAATACACTTGCAGGAGTTGCGCTGTTTTCCAACATGATTGGCAAGGTTAAATTGTACAATCGAAAATCACTACCTTCATTCCATACTAATTGTTTAGTCACTTACGTTTGTACAATTAGATTTCGAGGTAAATGTAGCTGCTGCAGCATATCAGTATGTTGTTAAAATGATATTGAAAGTAGACATGCGTGTGGTTGACATACAACGTATTTACATAATTTACCTTTATTTTCGTGTAAAATAACATGTATTCTCGAATGATACTTCAAAACACGTTGGGCAGACCTGACCCATAACCTGCCTCCTCTCCCCTCTCCATCCGTTCCTTATCATTCGTTTTGGTGGGCTCCTAGTTGTCACTCTGCTGTGCAGTACTTCGCGCTCGTACATCATGCGACTGCAGCGGGGCGGAGCGAGTGACGTACAACCGTTTTTCATCACTGCCGAAGCTCAGAGCGCGGGTAGTCCAGGCCCCGTGAGGGGCCCTTCATCGCCCAAACGGGGTTTTCATATAGCCTACAGAGAGATTAAGAAGGAGCAAGATTAGCCCCTTCCCACCTCCCTGCTCCTTCCCAATCTGTAGCTGCGGAGGTTGCCCTCTGCAGCTAACATTTATGGACCAACTGAGTTTCCCCAGTTAGCCCAGGTGTCCCAAAATATTCCCCTCCCCCTATCGGCACAGGAAGAGAAGAGGGATGCAGCACTGCCTAGTTAGTGATTATACTTTATTTTTGTTGTAAAATATAAATACGAATTTTAAAAACTCGCAGTTTTTTATTTTTTTTTAGTTTTAAAGGATTTTAATTGCTAAAGTTTGTTCTGAGTTGTCGTATTTCGTAAGTTCGTGAAACGAGACAGTTTTGTGATTGAAAATTGAAAGTTAAGTTAATTCATATTTAGTGATTTTAAATTTATAAAAACTGTAAATTTGTATATAAAGCTCACGAGTGGACTAGGTGGTAATTAAAGAAATGTAAAAATATGGTGAGGTGAATCTAATTTCCAGAGGTGAATGTTAAAGACCGCGAAACGTCATGAGGGCGTGGTCCAGGAAAATGAATATTAATTGTATGATACTTAAATTGTTCCCCATACCAGTTACTTAGGGTAACTGGTATATAAAATGTGACAGGAAGGTGCTGTTGACGAGAATAAGTATAATAAACTATATTTCTGTTGTAAAATTACATTAAATGTATCTGTTTATTAAGTTAATTGTTTATTTATTACGTTTTATCCTCGTGTGTTTGTGTGTGTGTGTGTGTGTGTGTGTGTGTGTGTGTGTGTGTGTGTGTGTGTGCTACTCTGACGAGCGATTAAAAGTTGTTTAAAAACTTCCTTTAAAACGGTTTTAATTCGCGTAAGAACGCTGGGCGTGCAACTATTAGTTTAAAACCGTTCTTTTAAATTATTTGTTCAGTATTTCTACAAGAAAGGCCGTAAATTTGTTAAAAACGCTTGAAAAGCGGGCTACGAATGTTAACTTTTAGTTTAGCGTTTTCGGAGCTCTCTGATTGGCCGAGACATCTCACGGAAGGCGGGACTTCATCCGCCGCTCAGGAGATGGCAGCAGTGTCGTATTTTTACGTGAGACACGTTTTTGAAGTTGAGAATTCGTATCGGGAAAATTAAAAGTATATAATTAGGCTTGTAAAGTGAATAGAATGACTTCTTATAATATATTTGAAGTGCTAAAGTACTTGGATTGTTGTTATGTGTCCCATGGGTCCAATTTACAGGTTAAACTTTGATTTTAAATTCTGAGAAAAATCTTGCAATTGTCAAGTAATAATTAGTTTTTTTAAAAACTTTTACTTTGTTTTTTTTTTATTAATAATTCAGATAAATAAGAGTTTTACCTCATATTTTACTAGTGACATGCGTGCAGAGTGCAACTAAGGTTATATAATTATAATAGACAGTGCTGCGATCGGCAGGTGTGGGTTATGTTGGCGTTTATTTCGCTCGTCAGAGTTTGTGTTATTGTTTTTAAAATACCAGGAGTTTCAGGAAAGTATTTATGAAGGAGAGATAATTTATTTACCACCCTCCGAGGTTCGGTACGGGCGTTATGCATGGGCGTGGCTGTGGTGCTGGCCTACGTCCATGTATACAAGAAGTGCCAGATGAGTGGAGGGTGTGCTGCCACCCTCCGAGGTTCGGTACGGGCGTTATGCATGGGCGTGACTGTGGTGCTGGCCTACGTCCATGTATACAAGAAGTGCCAGATGAGTGGAGGGTGTGCTGCCACCCTCCGAGGTTCGGTACGGGCCTTATGCATGGGCGTGACTGTGGTGCTGGCCTACGTCCATGTATACAAGAAGTGCCAGATGAGTGGAGGGTGTGCTGCCACCCTCCGAGGTTCGGTACGGGCCTTATGCATGGGCGTGACTGTGGTGCTGGCCTACGTCCATGTATACAAGAAGTGCCAGATGAGTGGAGGGTGTGCTGCCACCCTCCGAGGTTCGGTACGGGCCTTATGCATGGGCGTGACTGTGGTGCTGGCCTACGTCCATGTATACAAGAAGTGCCAGATGAGTGGAGGGTGTGCTGCCACCCTCCGAGGTTCGGTACGGGCCTTATGCATGGGCGTGGCTGTGGTGCTGGCCTACGGCTTCTTGCCATGTAAGGTAGGAATTGTGTGATGATGGCTGAGAAATTACACTCAGACAAGAACCGCATAAGCGAGTTCATGTTCTCGAGCGTTTCTCCCAGTCCTCCTGACACATTCTGGGATGCAGATTGTCGGGGTTGGAAGCCGGCTGGGCACGGTGTGGGTTTTTCCTGCGCATCAGAGGGAAGAGTGGGGGCTGTAGCCGCAGCTGGCCGCTGAATTCGTATCGACGCCTGCGCGTGCGATCGGCTTCTAGGAAGGTTTTGTGTGTCTGTTATTTTTTTATATTGCTCCAAGTTTCTAGCCGGCACTGAAAGTGGCGTGGGTTTTTGTTGCATTTGTGCCTTGAGTTGATTTGCCTGAGTTTGGCGTTTCTGCACTTCATCAAAAATTTGGAGCAGAGTTTAGAGTTCGATTGGTGAGGGCCGTGGCAGTTGCAACAAACCGGTATGTTAGCTAAGTTAGGGAAGATTCCTACGTTATATGGCCCGGCACATTGTGAGCAGACAGTTTGCATACTGCAGTAGTTGTGAGTATGGCCTATTGCCATACAGTTACTGCATCGGGATAAGTCCTGTGGCCTTTTCCTATACAGACGGGGGTGTACCACGGTCATGTTCAATCTAGTTACTGAGTCTAGAGGTGGAAGATTTGAATTTTTTTGCGGCCATGAAACAGAAATAATTTTGCGGCTGAAGCTTTTATTTTTCCGTGTTAGCGGGCTCTGGGATGCTTTTACACAATTTAGTGATGTTTTTTACATCATAGCCGCGGTCGGTGAGCTCTACCTGTAGTTCAAGGGCACTTGTGATTGACGGAAGGTCGAATACCACTTTCTAATGTTGGTCTGACTTTGCACAGAATATGTAAAAATTAATTGAGTTGGCTTTCAATAAGCTCTGTGTCTTCGTGTATAACTGGTGATCGGCCGTTAAAACGTGGATTTTACGGTCATCACGGGTAATTGAGAGAGTGAAGCCGGTTTTGGAAGTGGAGCCGATCAGTTGAACGACTGATTTATAGTTTCGAATTTCAGTAACTACGATCCTGTAATTTTGTTTTCTTTGGGTTTTGTTTTCCACGACACGCGGCTGTGTGTTGGGTGGTGGAATGCCTGAGGGGCCTGGAGCTGGCGTGGAAGTCTCGTCTGGGACTTCCTTCAGTGGGCTAAACTGGTTCGAAACCGGCATTGAGTTTTGGTGCTGGTGCCACTAACGGTGTTGTGCGGGGGCGCTTGTTGTCGCCAAATTTCTGGTTTTTTTTTCTGTAGATTTGGATTATGTACGTTTCAGAGTCCGTTTCCATGTCTAATTCGGTTGCTCCATTAGCTGCTATTTTTGTTTGAATGTCTCTATTAGCTGATTCAATCTGCTGGGTTGATGGAAATGGTGAAGCTTCATCCGCAGTTAACTAAGTGCCATCCTCGAGCTGTAATACGATGCAGGGCAGCAGGGTAGTTCGACCAGCAGCGTTCATCGCGCCCCCAGCCAGCTCCGGCCTCGAGGGGGTTGGGTGGGGGAAGGCGGAAGAATTTCCGGAAATTCCTGGTGTGTGTGTGTGTTATTTAAAAACAGGGTTCCTAACAGTTATAACGGTGCAGTGAATTGTGGCCGCTGACCCACTAGGGGCTAGGCTCTAGATGACCAGTTTCCTGGCCGGCCACAGAACTCAGGGTGTGTGCCGCGATAAGCAAATCTAAGAGGCGTTGCAGGAGAGGCGAGCTCTTCCTAGTAGGTGTAGTCGACTAGCAGGTCCCGACTCGAATAGGGTGCGAATTGTTGTGGTGAGTACGTACAATCGACGCGCCCGGAGTTTAAAAGCTGTGCATTCAGAGCGTCACAACTGCGTAACATATGACTTATGGCCCAACTTTTCACGCGGGGTCGATCGCTGGGCCTGATAACAGTGCAAGTGCGCTATTTTCCTCCTTAAAGTATGAATTCAAGTTGGCAATGTTCCCCTGTAAGTCAATCTGTCCCTAATTGAAATCATTAATTTAAATACGAAAAAAAAATGGCTATAGGAGAACTATAGGGCCTACACACAAATATGCCCTAAATTACGCAGTTATCTCGTATATATGTATACGTATGCTAAAATAAATCATAAACCATATATACTAAACTGAACCGGAAACTGCTTACGGAAGTAATGTTTTCGCGGATAACAAACACGCAAACAAAAACCTTCAACCTACGCTAGTAGAGTGTCGGTCGAGCGGAAGTAATTTTTTTTATAGTTTTAAATTATTACATAATAAAAACGGGCAATTGTTCCACCCATATGATAGTCTTTTGACTTTGGTTACGGTTTAACGACACTGAACGTATAATTTTTACGAAGAGTTTCAGTCATTTTTCGAACGCTAAATTTTTCTCGAAATTGAAACCACCGGAAAGGACGCCATAAAACTTGATACCATAAAAAAGAGAGTGGCTTGTATTTTTATTGGGCAGGTGTGGGCTAAGTTTTCCTGGAGCTGAAGGGATACATTAATAGAACATAATGGCTGGACATACGTATGCGGGAACCACTTTCAAGTAACTTTATTACAAAAAGTTGTGTTGTTAGAGACAGGGGAGAGGGAGTCTGAACGCAATACTTTTGAAGAGTAGACGATATGTTATTGCAAAGAACCGGGAAAACCTGAGAACCGGATGTTATATGAAACAATTTTATGAAGTTTTTATCTTCGCTCCTTTTATAAACACGACTTTTATTCGCGCGTTCATAAAATGTTCATCTTACAAACAAACATTTAACTGAAATATGTTTACTGCAGAAAATAAATCACATTTTTCTTTCCAATAGCATGTATATTATACTCAGACTAAACATAACGTTCAATAAACCNTGCAGAAAATAAATCACATTTTTCTTTCCAATAGCATGTATATTATACTCAGACTAAACATAACGTTCAATAAACAATAAAAATTTCATGTACAACACTATTAAAGCCACAACCGGCAAATATAGTTCAAATATGGAAAGTATATGCTTTTATAACTGCGTGACTTAAGAGCTGTATGACACATGCTCGTAAAAGTAAAAATTATTTTAGTTTTTTTTTTTCGCCTTAATTACTGCTTTTCATTTCTGTTAGCATGTTTAACGATGAAATAAAATAACGACTCTAGCAAGCAGCCGAATGATTAACCTCGTTTAGTACAGTTGTCTGAACTCAAACACGAANGAAATAAAATAACGACTCTAGCAAGCAGCCGAATGATTAACCTCGTTTAGTACAGTTGTCTGAACTCAAACACGAAAATTCACAGAAGACTATCGACGATGCACTTTTTTAAGCAACCAGCTAATATTTGCACCATACGTTCTTATAATCATTTGTACAAAGGGGATATGCGATATAACAGACTACATACGTCATAGCATAGCTACATTATATGTTACATAGTAATATATCAAGAATACGACATAAAAACATTGATACAAAAAAACCTGCAGCAGATCTTGGCTTTTTTATATCTGAGTTTTTAGTCATATTTTGCGACACGCGACAACACTTTGCAACGGTTATGTACAGAAAAGTAGTGCATTCAGTCACGTACATTTTTATGATGCGCTATAGAACTTTGTCACGCCATTATTCATTTAACAGATGGGCCTTGTCGCCAGCGATTTTTCTTTTACTTTGTAGTATTCACATCCGCTACAATGGAAATATACACAGGACANATGGGCCTTGTCGCCAGCGATTTTTCTTTTACTTTGTAGTATTCACATCCGCTACAATGGAAATATACACAGGACATCCCAGTTATATCCCTATGATAGCACAAATATATTAAATTGGAGCACGTATGGGTAAATCTGGAAAACCCACAGATCTTCAGTGACTCACAGCAGCATTCCTTCTACGAAAATAAACGGATATATATGTGTTATACAACTCAATTATTTATATTATAATCTCATGGTGGTGCTTGTCATAGCAATTAGAAATGAGCTACCACATCTCCCTGCACCACAGCTACTATACAAACATACACCCTTGGCTTGAAACTAGATTCAAGAACTTGACTCGAGAGAGAGAGAGAGAGAGAGAGAGAGAGAGAGAGAGAGAGAGAGAGAGAGAGAGTAAAATTGTCAAATATATGTTACGTGACGTAAGTATTCAGTCTTTCTGGATGGTCTTTTGACAACTTAGAAGGTATCCTGAGAGAAAGGCCAACAAAATATTTGTTTGTCTAGCGTCAGAAATATATTTAGTTGCCCCAACAAAATATTTTGTTGAGTAAACAAATATTAAAAAGTAACAAAATTAATTTTGTTCATCTAACAAAAGACTTATTTGAAGAAACAAAACCTCTGTGTTGGGACAAAATATTTTGTTGAATCAGCTGTTTGTTTGGCAAATCATTTGATCGCCTTCGTTCGAAAATACAGCTCGAGAGTTTGATTGCATTTTTTGTGACAGTTAGGATATGAATTGAGTTTGTTAAAGCATTTATTGTTGCTTAATAATGGTATAAACATCCTAATAAATGAAGTTCAACAAGAAACTAAAAAATAATGCCGTAAAACTTTAAATATTTATTTGCGCATGTTGTCCAGTATGTGAAATGTATGTATTTAAAGGCAAGGTTCACCCAAGAATGACCTCCGCTGCGGGATAGGCTTTTACATGTTAAATTAATATTGCAACTGCTTTGGTACTTTTCGTGATATGAACTTCAAACAATACTCATTTTGGAGATTTTTAAGCGCACAATAGTGGAATGTTTTTCAAAATACCATTTAACGATTTCATTAATATGATATAATGTGTTTAAATATTTAAGATGGTATAGTTTTCAGGCTATAAACGGAAGATTAATAAAAGCTCAATCACATTCTTGCCCGAGACGAGCTGCAGAAAAAGTTTGTTTACATTAGTACTGTAGCATTTAAAAGAAAGGAGCCACGTGTAATTTTGTTAATGTAAAACTTTACAACCAGCACTGCATCGTGTAACTTGGACGGCCTGCCCCCGCTCACACATGACAAATTCGTTATTTTCTAATATGTCATTTCGTAAGTTTTGACTCGGACATTGTCAACAATCGCGTATTTAGCACTCGCCGCAACGCATTATTACATTGATATTGAAATGGTTTTTTATAGAAATTTAATTCTTAAAACTGACGTTATATTTCTACAAACATTACTAAGATGCTGCAAATATGTTAATATATAAGACAAATAAATGATGCAATAACGACTTTTAAAAATTTTCTTACCAAACACATAAACAAACCACACTTACTTGCTTTTTAAAAAATGCCTGTTTTTTTTAAACAGTGATTTGTTTTAAGAAAATGTTTTGATTAAGCATTTGCGTATATGTTTCGAACGTCAAAACCAGCATGGCGCTGGTTTGTCATTTTGTATTTTTGCTAACATCCGCTAGATACAAGATACAAAATACCAAATACCAAATTACCAAATACTTCACAATTTGTGTATACAAAATCGGGTCACGGATCATTTTGTCAACAAAATATGCCATTTCGGACACGGCCTTAGATAAGAAATATTGCTCCTACTGCAGCTTAGAAAGCGAGAGGTTCAAGAATCACTTTATAGCCGCAGCTATAATTGAGAGAACATGGCAACGATGTACAACTAACTCACTGTAATGTGTATAGCTTCGCGGTTTTATAAAATATCAACAAACAACTGTTAGACTTTTTGAAGTAACACGATAGTTTTTTGGCATCGATAAAAATGTATTTACAGTAGTCTACATTTTCCTATAAAAAGTTTAATGCCTTTTGTCATAGAAATATTATGGGCACTACCATTTCCATAGTCTCAGTTTTGTTGATTTAATTAATTTTACAGTGTAAAAATAAGTTACTCTTTAGTAGAATTTGTCCACTGTTATGGTCGCCCTTGTGCAGTTGGGGGTATGGGTCGGGTAAAACTTCAGGCCTCCTTGTCAAACATTTTATTTATAGTTTGGTCATATTGTATTACTCTTCTAAATTGAAAAAAATGTAGCGAAATTATCTGAGTTGCGTCTACTCTCCGTGATTGATATGTTAATATCAAAATAAAAAGTATTAAATATCGCCATAGCACAGTATACAATATTAACACTTTTGCTGTATCCATAACTCTTACGCGACTAAAAACGGGTGCTTTTTGTCATCAGAAAACTACGATAGTATATGCCACATCATTTTCATTTTTCACAAAATTTTCTTATTTACATATGATTAACAATACTAAAAAATATTTCACCAACCAGTTTCACTACCCTATCTAATGACTCGTAACTTCATCACACTAATTACGTATTCTTAATTTACACACTTATATACAACAGATAAACATGGCCATACATACATGTAAACTGGCATTCACCTAAATTAAAGCTTATTTTTGATAACTACGCTCCCAAAACGTTCACAAACGAAAATTTCTTACTGAAAACTATTTGACATACAAGTTATAAATTAAAAGTAACATACAGTCTCGAAGTTGTGCAAAACATATTTTCTTTCAATGAAATAGAAAAAGGAGCCAAGCGCCAAATATGACAGAAATATGGACAATGAAAAATACTTGGAGTGATAAAAAAAATTTTACCAAAACATTTTCAGCCATTTAGCTAATATTGCGTTTTAAGTTTGCGGTTTTTTAACTTCAGCCTCCCAACCAAATTAATCTGCGGTTGCAGAATGTAGTCGGGCTCTCTAATAGCTCTCCCTCTTATCGCATTTGGAGCCACAATAGATAGAATTGAGTGAGTTATGATAACATTTCATATGCTCTTATTCCTTTCTATTTTCTCTACATGTAAACTCTGCCGGGCATCTGTCATGGCAATGAAATAACAGAAATCACGCTCCGTAATGTTTAATGTGACTTGCACTTGATATAGGCTATTCACGGTAAAGTAAGCACTTTTGAAAGCCCTCTCATTTGGAATAATAGTTAATAAATATATTTTATTTTAGTCTTCGACGTTAACTTCCGAGTGCGGTGGAATACGCACACTGTGTTTATTACTTACAAGACAATGTTTATTTAAAAAAGGTGGTTAAAGGATTTAAAAAAATGGCTGAAAGAAAAAGTAACTAGGGCTTCAAAAGTGCTCACTTTACTGTGAACAGCCTATGGTAGCGTGGATGCGAACGTTTCAGAACTAAACATCCATCCTTATTAAGCTGCAGAAAATAACTCTTCTTTGTAGCTGCAGTTTCTCTATGGCCATTATGTACCGCAGAAGAATCACACTTTACTTCAATGACAGCATTTTCTTCACGCACAAGACCATTAGGGCTTGCACCCAAAAACCCATTCTTCAAACCTACGAAGAGGCCACATTTTTTCATAGTTAGTCCTGTCTGTTTCTGAAACCTCTGGATAGCGATGTGCTCATTACGATGACCGTATTCAGCTGTCGGTGTTGAAAGGGAGGTTTGTAAAGCAAATGTAAAACAACGTTACTTGCTGTTAGACGTACTCTCTTCTCTTTTCATGCTATAGGTCACGGTCAGCTTGCAATATCGGTTGCTCCATAATAATATCCCTTTCTAGCAAAGTTACCTGCAACGAAGAAATGTAATTTTCACATTTTTCTTGCAGTTCTTCGTCTGATAGTTCATGCATTTGGATGTCTGAGGCTTGCTCTCCTGAGGGCCCATAATCAGTATCAGGTTTAGCTGACTGGATCTTACATCGTTTTTGAACAGGTTAAGTTGCAGCCTGATAAACAAGTTTACGTCGAGTTGCAGACTGAGGTTGGACCTTTCTTCGCATTACCTTCTTATGTGTAGACCCTGGACTCTGACATGCGATTTTTTTTTAAGGGACTTCTTTCCCAGTCTAATCCTGTCTGAGATCTAAGTACTGCCGTGTGACACCGAAGTTCCACACAGCCTCGTTGTGTGTAATTTATTCTATTTCCGCAGCTAAATTGAAAACTGTGCATTCAATAAATATTTTAATTTACTCAATTGCTTGAAGCGAACATGTTTTAATGAGCCACAAGCATTTGTTCAGCGTACTAGCGACCCGACCCGGCTTCACCCGGGTACAATTTAGTTTTACAGCGATACACTAATAAATAAATTGGGAAAGGACAATTACAATATTATATGATAGTAAATTAGTAAACTACTATCATATGTAACATGCATACATACATACACGTCACGCCTGTCTCCCAGAGGGGTAGGCAGAGATTATGGACTTCCATTTACCACGATCCTGACATACCTACCTCCTCCGCTTCATCCACATTCATACATCTCTAATATAACAATATTATACGATAGTGGTTTAGAAAATTTATTTGTATACAACATTAATCGTTTTGCGTCCTACCGCCAGCACAAAAAGGATTCTGTTTAACGTGAAACACGAAAGGGCTACGTATAGTTGTCCGTGCGAAAAAAAAGCTCCAATAAAATCCACTCCAGCCACATTAAGTGCCTTATTTATGGTCATACCAAAATAAAATCTTATTGGTAATTGGACTCTTTTAAAATTAAAAGGCAAATCCTGAGGGAATCATTGGTATTCTAGATATTAAAACAGTTTCTCCAGTACCACAGCCAGTTAGAATAGTACCTTCGATCAGATAACTTTTTAAACTTTCTATTCGTAATCGAGTCCCGTTGCATAATTTCGGTGGATTTATATTTCTCAACAAAATTATGGGAGCTACAACTTTTAAAATCAGTTTGTGTGGTGACATGCCCCAAGGATTCAATGAGTTAAGAAATTCTGTGGGATAGTGCACAGCTTCTTCACTGTCGAGTACTGTATCTACTGAGTAGCATACATGTGTTTGCGTATGGAATTTTGCGAGCACTAATTCATTAATTTTTTCGACTTGTTAATTAGTAGGCGATAATATCGCTCTTTCTTTGAACCACGATAGTGTCTTATTTGAAAGGTCTTGTATTTCAGGGTATACGTTATCTATCAGTTGTTGGTGGCCGGTGACTAAAACGCGTATCACTATTGAGAGAAATGTTTCCACAATCCATTGGAAGCTCTCAATTTCCGACTTTCAGTAGCATGTCAGCAAACGTTCTGTTATCTTCTGAAGACATAAGCACTCTCATGTTTGTTTTGAGTTCTAGTTTTGTTACGTTGGGCTAAATATACGATCTTTTCAATGACGCATTGACTTAATCAGCCACATGCCGCGCCACGAACCTCGCCCCGGTATATGTCGGTGCGCGCGTGTCTCGATTTTATAAATTACGATAGCCAGTAAACTACTTGCACTAAAATCCTTCAAAACACACTACTAACATTCTAATTTCTTCCAGTTTTATTTTCTTGATGTGAATATGCATTGTTCCAAAAAATGTAACTTTGTTTAAGGAATACCAATTATAATAGTTATTAAAATCTGTGTCTGGGCTGCAGTTATGAGCCCTTGTCTGAACTTAAATTCCGTGAAGCCACTACATAAATAGCACCTTCCATTTCCGAAACATTTGCGGTGAAAGTTTTAGATGATTCATCCTGGAAACTACCACAGTCAATAAGTTCGTGGATTCACTGGCGTTACGAGTGTAGGCAGCCACGCATCACAGCTGTACTTAATGCACAGCGTGTCCGTTAAGCCGTATAATAACTTGAAACTAGTTTTTTATTGGAATTAAATATGGAAGAATGGTGCAATTGGTGTAGAATGAAAAACTTTTGTGAGTATCCTGCCTGACATAATCATTGTGCACCGAAAGGCGAAGGTTGCAGCATCCCACGCGGTTTCGAAACGTGCTTCAGGGGTACGGAAGTCTCTATACTTACCCGACAGGAAAAGCGATTGCCGCCGATTGGGCTGTGATTGGCCTGGCGACAGGAAACTGCGGGCGACCGCGTCTGCGCGTTAACATTCAAGTCAGCCCCAACCTCCGGTGTTCGTAGGAGAAAGGCGAGCGCAGTCGTCAGCCGATNCCCGTTAAGCCGTATAATAACTTGAAACTAGTTTTTTATTGGAATTAAATATGGAAGAATGGTGCAATTGGTGTAGAATGAAAAACTTTTGTGAGTATCCTGCCTGACATAATCATTGTGCACCGAAAGGCTAAGGTTGCAGCATCCCACGCGGTTTCGAAACGTGCTTCAGGGGTACGGAAGTCTCTATACTTACCCGACAGGAAAAGCGATTGCCGCCGATTGGGCTGTGATTGGCCTGGCGACAGGAAACTGCGGGCGACCCCGTCTGCGCGTTAACATTCAAGTCAGCCCCAACCTCCGGTGTTCGTAGGAGAAAGGCGAGCGCAGTCGTCAGCCGATCTCTTATATATTTGTTAATATCGTGTTATACTTTTACCTCCATAACGGCCGTGCCTACCAAGCCAGCAGCCACCAACTCCAAATGGGGAATCAATGATAAACGAGATTCCTTCTCATTGCGTCAATGTTAAAGATAACTATTTAAAACAAGCTGTATTCTAAATTAAATTTCCTAGGGAATGTCGTTATGTTAAGACATATTGCCTATTGTTTTGTTTAATATATTTTTTTGAAATGTCATATAAAAATACGTTTTTTTTTCTTCAAATAATAATTTTATGTAGCAATATTTTCTGAGAAATTCGCGTCAAAATATTTTTTTGATTGAAAGGGTTATCTGTAAAATTGACGCAATGAGAAGGAATCTCGGTTAACATTGATTCCCCATTAGAAGTTGGTGGCTGCCGGCTTGGTAGGCAGCGCTATTAAGGCTCCCGCCTACCTGGATTATTTTTTTCTGCGTTCGAGGCCGCGAAGCGCGGGAGCGATATGAGCGACACTGCCACGTGCCTCGAGTGCGCCGTCGCTGCTAAGCGCAAGGCTTTGAACCGGCGTGCAGTGTTCTCGTCACACTGCGTGCACCTATGGGACTTTCAGCGGGGACCCTATACTACTATTAGTGGAACGTCTGTGGGAAGGTTCGATGCAAGGCCCTTGAGTAGTTTTGTGTGTATCTGAAGCGTGTACTTTGAGCTACAGCACTTTGAGAAAGCCGTTTTCAGCTATGTTGGGGTACTCCGAAATGGTGTTTCCAATGTGCGTGACGTTTTGAAAGCGCTCAACGGCCCTCGTCTGAAGTGTGTGTTCTTTTCGTAGATGATCACATGGGACGAACGTTTAATCGTTTCGTGGGAAAACGTGTATTTCAAACACATTCTAACGCAGCTCAAGCGCTAAGTAGGCAGGAGCCTAAGTATGAGCTTACGTATTCACACATTAAGGGCCACTTGTGCCATCAAGGGTTAGCACTCTGGATAACACCTATTCTCGTGTTGGGNATACGTATTCACACATTAAGGGCCAGTTGTGCCATCAAGGGTTAGCACTCTGGATAACACCTATTCTCGTGTTGGGATTGAAATGCATTGTACAAGCTCATGCTACTGATATCCGGAAATTTTATTCTCTTGTTAGCTATCGTGCCATGGGATGGCATGTTATCACGGTTATTATCAACTTTTCTGAAGTCTTGCTAAAGTTCTACTTTCAGGATATTCCTCCACCTCATGCAAACTGAGCTTAACCAAGTCTAGAAAATTACACCAAAGGGACAGCGCACCGCGTTCGTGCGCACTCAGTGTAATAATATTTTGCATAAGAACTACTTCTTACCACGCATTACCAACACACCCATTTTCTCACTGTTCTTATTCATATTAATTATAAATGAAATATTAGAATTTATAGATCAACATAAACAAACGTTTAATTTAACTAAAAATAAGGTGCTTGTGATACATGACATATTTAGGAAGCNATAAGGTGCTTGTGATACATGACATATTTAGGAAGCAACAAAGCGCATCATACATTGGGTAATTTCTCAAAGGTTTGATTCAAAAGTGTGAAGAACCCACGAATAGACTATAAGCATTTATCCGGGTGGATAACGGGCATAAAAACGAATAAAAGTAACGACTCTTTTGACTCGTGGCCATTGAAATATTATTTCAACGAAGTAATATTTTGAACTATTGGGACGTGGATCGATTTATTGGTCTGAAGAAAGTAANTCGTGGGAAAACGTGTATTTCAAACACATTCTAACGCAGCTCAAGCGCTAAGTAGGCAGGAGCCTAAGTATGAGCTTACGTATTCACACATTAAGGGCCACTTGTGCCATCAAGGGTTAGCACTCTGGATAACACCTATTCTCGTGTTGGGATTGAAATGCATTGTACAAGCTCATGCTACTGATATCCGGAAATTTTATTCTCTTGTTAGCTATCGTGCCACGGGATGGCATGTTATCACGGTTATTATCAACTTTTCTGAAGTGTNGTTAGCTATCGTGCCATGGGATGGCATGTTATCACGGTTATTATCAACTTTTCTGAAGTCTTGCTAAAGTTCTACTTTCAGGATATTCCTCCACCTCATGCAAACTGAGCTTAACCAAGTCTAGAAAATTACACCAAAGGGACAGCGCACCGCGTTCGTGCGCACTCAGTGTAATAATATTTTGCATAAGAACTACTTCTTACCACGCATTACCAACACACCCATTTTCTCACTGTTCTTATTCATATTAATTATAAATGAAATATTAGAATTTATAGATCAACATAAACAAACGTTTAATTTAACTAAAATAAGGTGCTTGTGATACATGACATATTTAGGAAGCAACAAAGCACATCATACATTGGGTAATTTCTCAAAGGTTTGATTCAAAAGTGTGAAGAACCCACGAATAGACTATAAGCATTTATCCGGGTGGATAACGGGCATAAAAACGAATAAAAGTAACGACTCTTTTGACTCGTGGCAATTGAAATATTATTTCAACGAAGTAATATTTTGAACTATTGGGACGTGGATCGATTTATTGGTCTGAAGAAAGTAATGAGAAAGAAAGCAAATTGTGAAAGTTTATTATTTTTATTTTGAAAAATGTGTGTGCCTATGCTTACCCAAGACTAACCATGCAAATTAACAATTCATATGCAGTCCTATAAATTGATTATAAGAACGTGCACTAACTTTTCAACAGTTTACAACAAAATTTGTCCGTCCTATGTGATCCTTTAATTTCGTTAAAATTCATCAAGCCATGTTTATAACGAAATAAAGTCTCGCAAATTATATGTATTGCTTATAACGAGAAATACTTATAGCTTGTAAATTTGTGTGTGAAATACCAACATCATGGCTTTGTACAACGTACTTGCCGCACAACAGGGAACATTACATCGTGTAAGTTTCACTCAAATCCTAATTTATTTTCATGTTTTCAACCTAAAAAGTTTTTTTTTTCTAATTATATATGAGTGGGAAAATGAATACACCATAGTCACAGATTTAACATAATTTAATTATTCTTTATATATTACGTCTTAAACACAATAAATTTAAGTTATCAGCAAGTAATAATGTCACCTTTTTAGGAAAAATACGACAAATGTATTAAGATACGGGATGTTACATATCAAATGAATAATTGAATGTTGCCAAACTTCAAGGTCATACCAAGGTAGTATGAATTATATTATTTGTAACCAGTTAACACCCGCGAGCTGCTTAAAAATGACAGTGCGAGATAGATTAATTGTCGCCGCATTCTCTATCTGAAGAAAACAAATTCGGACATTGCAGAATGAGTTTTAATGACTCGTTTCATACCAAAGAGAGAAACATTCATCTCTAGTAAACAGCATACAAATAAATGGTACAGATTTAAAACTGTAACGATGCAGCTGACATCAGCACATAACTTATTCGAACTACTGCCGTAATTTTCGTGACATACTTCAAATGTAAGCTTGTAACTTGAAGTATGCCATGGACAATATTCAAGTAGCAATAGAACAATATCATAACAAATTAATAAACATGTGAACTACAGAAAGAAATTCTTAAAAACACAACAAATAACACTAATTTAAAACGATATTTTGACATTTCTGGGACATTTCTATGTTAACAGATTATTATTTGACATCTTAATTAGATATTGATAGAATGCATACACGCTGAGTGACGTATAGTAGCGGTTAGTATGAATTGTATTAATTTATTATTAATTAATTAAATTCCTTATTCGATTATTTTGGCAGTTTTGTCACTAATTGGATATCTCGGAAATGTTTCGTTGCATTTTCATTCACAATGTTATTATTGTAAATTACAATTACTCTGAGGTACACACCGGCATTTTTTCAAACCCGTTCGATTACACAAACGTTACAATCACGTAATTTGTTGGTATGCGCTATACTTGTGTTCAGCAGTTGTCTTGCGACCAGTGAACAACGTGCTGCGTGCTCGGTGGCGTTAGTTCCAACCATTCACGTGAAGGAGGAGTAGAATTTCCCACAAATCAGATAATCCGCAAGGAAGACCTGGCACTGATGCCTTGTCGTGTACAGTACCCATCATAAACATCATTCATGTGCAAGGTATCAGCAATTGTAGACATGGTGACCGAACAGGTTCAGTACTGTGAATAATTAAAAAAAAATTGATGTTGTGTTAATTTAATTAAGACCTTCATTCATTCACGAGCCTAATTACGGTCAGGTAGTTGTATGAATACCATCCATTCTTTTTAAATTAAGGCCCTTATTTTTCACAACTGGCATTGCTCGATTTTCCAGAATTCACCAAAAAGTTTCTAATATATCACAAAAATCTACATTTTGTATATGTTTTTTATTACTTATATTACGTTTCACGTCGGAGTTATATTTACAATTTTATTAACTTTTGGGGTTTCCAATTTTTTTCCCTTTTCCAGGATCCATTTTCCAGGATGCTTTTCCTCGCTGAGGTTTACTTTTTGAGTGTAAATGACAATTTCAAGATAAGGCTGGAATAATATTGGATATGCATATATATGAGAAATTCGTCACAAATATAATTTGAATTGCTACTTTTTTGTCTCTTGATATGATTTTTGTGTGAAGATAATTTTGGTACGTTGATTTGTAAAGTTTTGAACTTAATATTACTAAAATTTTAGTTCGCCAGATATTCACATCGTAATATACTACTATAAACCTCACTAGTGTTTGTATTCTGAAGAGGCGTAGGTCACTTAGAGCTGTGTAGACGTAATACATGAGCTAGGGATGCTACTTTTAAAACTGTCATGCTTTCGTTATCCTATATTCACAACAAAATTAAAACTTATAATTTTTCGTTTTATTTTTGTTTCTTTAGAGTCGGCAAACATCAGGCAATATATATCTCAAGTATCATTTCTCAGACATAAATGTGCAAAACGAAAAGGAAGACTTCTGCCAGACATAAATCGCCTGATCTGAAATCGCAGACGTCAAGTAATACTTGTGACCTGATCACCGCGACGTTCATTTGGAATTACATATCGTAGAGTGAATATGGGATAGAATGATCATGCTAGCTTGGGAGAACCAGTCTCCGTGTTCCAACGTTGAACTGCTGTTTTGCCAGTACGACTATCATAAACGACGTGGGTATGATTTGAGGTTAGAACACTGTTTAAAAACAAGATCTTTAAGATGTTTGTATACTTCCTCTAAACAATTTGCAATGCAAATTTGATTAAATTCAAATTGGTGAAAGTATATAGTTCACATAAAAGGGCTTTTCTTTTGAAAACTAAGATGTTTACAAACACGTTCCTCACTGTTGACCGTGTGACTTTGACAGCTGTATTGGTATGGAGTATGTCAACTTTACATACATGCGCAGAAGACGAAAACTTGGTCTACCTCATCTTCAGTCTATGGTTCAGATGATGCAAAAAAAAATCGCGCAGCATCATGGGTGCCCTTTCTTGTACATCAATGCGAAACTCGTATTGATCTAGCAGCTCATGGCTTATGTTCTCGGAACGGGAAATATACAGTTGGTCCTGAGTTTCGCAGAAATATTGAATACCTTGCGGAATGTACTCAGCACCGCATTGTATTTATTCCCTGCAATTGAGAGTCATTATCTAAGAACCTACTACAAAGAACATCCCGCTGGTAGTATAAAAGCTTGCATTGCAGAGGCACGGCCCGAGATGCACAGATGCTCTTAAATGCGCTTGGATGGCTGGTACGACTTCCCGGAAGAAGCGCTTCGATGCACACTCGAGTGCGGAACCGGAACCCGTGTTCTTATGTAAGGAAACGAGGGGCAAAAAAATACCTTAGATCTAGACGCGACATACGTTCTCAGTTGACGACGTCATCTTTGAAGGCAAATTCAACACATGTTACGCATTCGTTTGGAAAAATACAACTTAGCAACCACAGTTTTTCAATGCATACAAAAAAACCTGTTTTAAACATAATAACAAAATTAGGTTCAAGTATCAAATTTGCTCTTTTTAGTATAAGTTATTCTATTTTTAAAAAAAACTACATTGATACGGGAAGAGAATTACACGTGTGTCCAGCGCCCCATCGTTCATGGACTCGAGCCACTGCACCGGCGCGGAGTGCAATGCTTCTGTATTCACGCTTCGCTTTGAAAGTTAGATCTCTAACATCGGGACTTTACTACACGCGATGAAAGCCAAGAGATTAATTTTTCTCCTATTCCATCAAAGTAAACTGCGCAGGTAAGCTCTAAAAATGTGATTTCTTTATACCATTTTCATAATTTTTTTTAATCTTAGAATGCACTTAATCTGATCAAATCCAAACCATATAGGCTTGGATGATTGGTTTGTGTATTTTATGGCGAAAAGTCGTATTACCACGATATCTATTCTCCGAGATACGCGTGAACGCGCAAACAACGAATGTACGGACAATATGTCAGGACTAGCCTTCTAAATCTTAAAGGCATAAAGTGCAAATGAAGCTATGCTATAGGATATTCACGGTAAAGTGAGCACTTTTGAAAGTCCTCTCATTTGGAATAATAGTTAATAAATACGTTTTGTTTTAGCTTTAGACGTTAACTTCCGAGTGTGGCGGAATATACACACTGTGTTTATTGCTTACATGACAATATTTATTTAAAAAGTTGATTAAAGGGTAAAAAATGGCCAAAAGAAAAAAGTAACTAGGTCCTCAAAAGTGCTCACTTTACCGTGAACAGCCTATAGGTGTGTGTAACTCCGTTACATAGTATCAAAATGATTATTAAGTGTCGTTTTTGTTATTTCCAAATCATTCCCTTGAGCCACAGCTGTCTTAGTAAATTGGCACTAAAACTGCCCTACAGAGGATCCAAATTTGTGTCCAATTTTTTTTTTAAAATTTGTTTTCAAGAAAGATCGAAGTTTGTGTAACATGATAACAACACCAATTTGACAAAAATATAAAATTAGTGAAAAAAATGAATGTGCTAACGCTTTATTCTGGGCACGTTTGACAGTTTTAACTGGGGCCACGGTGGCACAGCGGCTAGATTTACGTACGCGGGAATCTTACCGGTCGCTGCCGCTGGTCGGCGGGTTTTCTCGGGGATATCCCATCCCCCATGCATTCCTACTTAGCTTCATGCTCACCTCACTTCACCATAATCGGCCCTCAATACCGCGATGTTAAGAGCCACCAAACCTCTCCACTCCACTCCACAATTTTAACTACGAATTTTGTGCCAAATAAATGTCCAGATATCAGGAATGACACGAAGCATTTTCTTTGTAATTTTAAGTTTGGTTTGGCTTCATTTAAGTTTCAAGTACTGATTTTATTTTACATTGGAACCTGGAATTGTAATACACGATACACCAAGTCCCAAGAAATTTGGGGCCTCGGTGGTGTAGTGGTTAGACTTCTCAACTCCTACTTAGGGGAACCGGGTATGATTCCCCTGCGGAGCCGCTCCAAGATTTTTTCATGTGGGAATCGCGCCGGACGATGCGGCTGGTTGGCGGGTTTTCTCGGGATCTCCCGTTTCCCACGCTCCTTCATTCCGGCACTGCTCCATACTCACCTCGCTTCACCCTCATCGGCTGTCAAGATCTCGATGTTAAGAGCCTCCGAAATCTCTTCACTCATGCACTCACCCAAGAAATTTATTTATGGAAATACAAAATATTATTCTGAGATGTGGCAAAACATACAATTTGAAGTCTTTTTAAAAATTTGTCCAATATATATAAGTAAAAATCCCTTAATTATAATTATTTATTTATGAAATCAAAAAGGTTCTTTGGTATCACGGAATACATTCAATATACTGCGCTTAAAATATAGAAAACCATTTTGGACCCTTTAACAGTCTTAGAACAAAAAATATTACATAATTTTTTTTGTCACATTTTTTGAATTAATTATACCTCTCAAAGTTATTTTATGAGGCTGCTTGTACTTTACGTTTTCAGTGTTAAAATTTTACTTTTTATTGTTTTCACTTTCAATTACTGGAAATCCTTAATATTCAGGAAACACCTCTTGTGTATTGTGAACATGGTTTCAAAATTAAAGTAATGATTTTTAGTTATAAATGTTACAAACCGTTATTATTGCAATACAAGGTAAATTATCAAGAATAAGTACAACAATTTTCAAAATAGTGAAAAAACGTGAAATAGCATATTTATAAGAAGAATCATTACACTCCCTGAATACTTATTTTTTCCATAGGTCTTGAATTTACAGTTACTTTGATTTTCGATAAATGATCATTATCTGGGAATAAACTTTATACGACTTCAAAGCAGAGATTATTATGTACATGTGTGCATAACTAGTAGTTTTTATAAAATGGTTTTAAATGCTCCCTTTCAAACCCCCTCACCCCCTCCTTTCACAACACATTTTGTTCCATCCACGTTATAATTGGTGACCCGCTTTTCCTAAGGAGTATAAAAATAATCTACCTATATGGGATTAACAATAAGGTATGGCGAACGTGAATATTAAGACATGATTTTTAACGTAATATCATGTTCTGACACACATGTCAGAGTAGATTTCAGGTCTCTCTTCACATACTCCCCTATTATGATTACGATACGATTTGCCGTACCAGCTTACAGGGGTAGATAATAAAGATATATATGGATACATTCACATATATATATATGTGTGTGGATAACTTATTAAGCTCTGAAAACTATTTTTATTTTCATACTCGAGTCACCGTGTAAGAACATTTTCATATTTTACAAATACAGCAGAAAAAACACATAGCGAAAATTTGCTATAAGAGTGAATGTCAGTTTCAAAATGCACCGCAAAGATCGTCTAGGAACGAAACTAAAGTCTTCTGTAACGTGCTGACGGTACTTAACGGACTGAATACGAAAGCATCGCCAAAGGTTGAAGTGTCGGAGAACAATTGTCGGCCTCACCTCGTAGTTAATCGCCGCCCATAGTTGTCGACGCACGTTTTAGGCTCCGCGGAGCATGCGGAAAGCTTCTTCGCGGTGTCGCAGGGGCACAGGGGACCACGCAACAAGCCGAGGACAGCGGGCACATCAGCGCCGGCGGATAACAGGTATAGTCTATTCCCGGTATCTTGACGGGGGGCCACGGTGGTTGAGTGGTTCGACTGCTCGCCTCCTACCAGGGCGAACCGGGTTCAATCCCCAGCCGAGCCACTCCCAGATTTTTCGCAAGAGGAGATAGTGCCNCGCCTCCTACCAGGGCGAACCGGGTTCAATCCCCAGCCGAGCCACTCCCAGATTTTTCGCAAGAGGAGATAGTGCCGGACGATACCGCTGGTCGGCGGGTTTTCCCGGGGATCTCCCGTTTCCCCCGCCCCTTTCATTCCGGCGCTGCTCCATACTCATCTCGCTTCAACCTCATCGGCTCTCAAGACCTCGGTGTTAAGAGCAGCGCAAATCTCTTCTCTCACTCACTCGTAGTTTTTTCATACTTTCTGAATAAAAAAAATCACCACGTGTATGGCGTGTTTGGTTGTTTCCGAAACATGCCCTCTATCACAAGTGTATTATAATAGTGTTCACATAAATGTACCGTATTTNGCCTCCTACCAGGGCGAACCGGGTTCAATCCCCAGCCGAGCCACTCCCAGATTTTTCGCAAGAGGAGATAGTGCCAGACGATACCGCTGGTCGGCGGGTTTTCCCGGGGATCTCCCGTTTCCCCCGCCCTTTCATTCCGGCGCTGCTCCATACTCATCTCGCTTCAACCTCATCGGCTCTCAAGACCTCGGTGTTAAGAGCAGCGCAAATCTCTTCTCTCACTCACTCGTAGTTTTTTCATACTTTCTGAATAAAAAAAATCACCACGTGTATGACGTGTTTGGTTGTTTCCGAAACATGCCCTCTATCACAAGTGTATTATAATAGTGTTCACATAAATGTACCGTATTTTTGGTAAAATAAAATTTTTTTTACATGTTTTAATTTATAATTGATATAAGTAAAAACTGCGAGAAGATAGTTATGTTGGTTATGCCTAGTAAGAAATAGTTATTATGAGAAATAGTATTGCACTGAGTGCGCCCGAATTATGTGCGCTGTCCCTTTGGTGGTTTTTTTTTTTTTTTCGGTTAAGTTTTGTGTGCTAGGCGAAGGAATATTCTGGGAGTAGAACTTTAACAGGGCTTCAGAAATATTGGGAGTAACCGTGAATGAGCTATAATGCTGGACTCACAATGGTCTGTCGCATACCGTCAGTTATGAGTCCGTCCGGCTGTCACGTGATCTTCAACCAATAGCAGGGAAACTCTTTTTCCTGCCCGTCCATCCGTAAAATATTTACCAAATTTTAATTTTCGACGGATAAACGGATGAACCACAGCCATCTGACGAAATTCCTTTGACGGGCATACACACTTTAAAATAAAATTCAAGGCGGTGGATCTGTGTTTATTTATGTTTAATGGTACATAAAAAAATTTTAAAAGTAAAAAAAAATTAGTTTTTCTTCTTATTACGTAAAAAAATTTATTTCCCCAAAATCTTAATCTCTTAAAAATGGATTTCCAACCAAAATATACCTCCAACGAAAGAAATATAGCGATGTTAAGTTGTCACACTAAAATTTTGCCGTACAGGATTGACGGACGACGGATTGTTGTGAATCGCTTTCAACCGACGGACGGAAACGATAGACGGACGACTGCCGGACGGACGGGTGACGGGAGCGACGGACTATATTGTGAGTCCACCTTAAGTTGGAGAGACGAAATGGCATGGCGGCTCCTTTGATATGTGCGTACAAATTCTCTGATTGGTTGCACGAGGCTCAAGGCACGGGACCTTGTTTCAGATTGACTACTGCATTGCTGCGCAAGGTTCCCCGCTGGCAAGTGGGTTACAAGGCGGCTGACGGCGTTCTAACAGCTTGCTGGCCAGTGACGCCAATTTACTGGCGTGTGCGGCTGTGGAGTTCCCGGTGCACCTCCGTATTCTCTAGTACTCTATAGCGCCAGTGTCCACGCTAAGGACACCGCTAACGACTTTCCTTTTTAGCGCTTCGTGGAGCACGCTGATTGCTGCAGATGTCTGCTCGAAGGAATTGAAATAAAAGTGGAAGAAATAAAAAAAGACCTACTTTTAAACGCAGCAGTAAACTGCCTACTAAATGCTGGTGTCGAGTGCTGGGCATCAATTTCTCACGCCAGCGTGAGTCGTTAGCGCTGTTTGTTTTACGTTTAAAAGCGAGTTTTTGGTGTTTTTTTTCCTGCTGTGGATGCTGAGCATTACTTTCTCCCTCGACATTTCCGCATCATTAGTAACAAATTCTGTTTTTCCCCCATTCAGTAGGTGCTGCGGTGGCTAAGCGGTTAGCCTACTCGCCTCTCACGAAAGGCGAACCAGGTTCAATCCCAGCCCGACCAGTCGCGGATTTTCGCATGTGGGAATCGTGCCGGACGATGCCGCTGGTCGGCGGGTTTTCTCGGTGATCTCCCGTTTCTACCACCCTTTCATTCCGGTGCTGTTCCGTACTCATTTCAATCACTCTCATTGGCTCTCAAAACCTCGTTTCTAAGAGCCACCCAAATCTCTGAACTCTCTGTCTAAAGGTGCTCAGTTTCGGAGAGCAACAATTAGTTCCCCGAATGCCGTTTTGAAATTCGTATCTTGCTTTAAGGAAATAAGATGCACGCCTTTAAAATGTTGCTTAGGATTTCCCTACATTTTCGGTAAATCTTGTCCATAGAGTCCAGTAAACTCATTGATGAAGGACGTCACTGAATAAATGTTAACGTCTTATTAATTTAGCTTATCTTACACGATGGTTGGAGTGTGTTATCAATTCGTAATATAGACTGTTCACGGTAAAGTGAGCTTTTTTTTAAGGCAGTGCTTCAAATCACCTTCCAGCGTATTCGTATCCTTTAGCCAATTGCAAATATAAAAATTGCCACGTGACTTATACACACAGTGTTGGCTCTATATTTTATAGCTCCTGAAAGTCAATGTCCGAGGTCGCAATAAAATATATAATTTTTTTTGTTAATATGCCTCTTGGAAGTGCCTTACAAATGCTCTCTTTACCGCTTGATACTGTTGCACCAAACACACAGGTTTTCTTCTAAGGAACGCAGGAAAAGTTGTATTCCTGTAAAAACTCTTCTAACATGCCTGAAGACCCGTGCATTTACCGCACTATCTGCTACCTGAGATAACCTCCCGCCGAGTTATGAGTAACGTATTGTAGATGACCTCCACACAAACATTTCCTGTCCGCTAACAATGGCAAGGCCGGCAGGAAGGCTAAATACAGCCAAACAGTTGTATTTCCACCCTGATGCCCAGTCGCTCCATAACTCTTCTGAGCCGAGATCGCGCGATTATATACCGTCCAGTCGCACCAGGTTTTCTCAGGGTACCCTCGGATCAGTGCCTGCCATGAGTTGAAAAAAAGGCTCCCTTCAGTAAGTGGTGAATTTTGAAGGTGTAGTAACTAGCCAGTGAAANTGCCTGCCATGAGTTGAAAAAAAGGCTCCCTTCAGTAAGTGGTGAATTTTGAAGGTGTAGTAACTAGCCAGTGAAAAGGTGTAGTAACTAGCCAGTGAACTTGACGAGTTTGAGACCTTGTTCTTTAGTAGCTTGCTACTCGGGGGCAAAGTTTCAGAGTTGAGGACACTGTGTGCTCCGCCTCAACGCGGCCGGGTGGTGAAACGGACAGTAGGGTCATCAGTCTGCTGGGCCAGTGATATGTCTGTAAGCAGCCATAGTTCTGCACTGCGCTGCTGCCCCTAAAGACAGCTAAGAGAGAGAGAGAGAGAGCACAAAAGAAGCAGTGTGGGTCCTGGGCTCCGGCCCATGGCCCAGTGAGGTTCAAAGCTTCATAAGTTTAAATGATANACAAAAGAAGCAGTGTGGGTCCTGGGCTCCGGCCCATGGCCCAGTGAGGTTCAAAGCTTCATAAGTTTAAATGATAATACTTGAACTCTGGTTAGTCAGGTATCAGTGACATTGTATGTGACCCTGAAGTGTTAGAATTTTTTTTTAATATATAGTGTTACAGATTATTATGGGAGATAGTGCAAAATAGTGGGACTTCATAGGGGAAACCTCGAAGACATCCGGCCCATGGTTGGACCGGAAACGTCAACTGGCAACGCTACTGAATAAGGAATTTCCCAAGAGCTTCATGCTCTGGGCAATTACAAGGATGATGGACATACATACAGTATGGGACGAGCAGCCAGAACCAGATCAGGATAGAACCAGATGGATGAAATCTGTCTGGTCTGTAATATATAAAATTTACATTGAAATGGTTGTCTTTTTTGTAAATGAGACACTAAACAAAAGACTGAGTGTTTTTTTCTGAAGAGGTTCCAGAACAACCGAGAAGTGGAACGACCTCAAAACAACAAGAAGAGGTGACTTCAATTACCAAGAAAGAAACTGTGTTTGTCCCAGGTGAAGTTAGCCAAGAAGCTAATGACCTGATGGAAGACTAAGTGGATTATTGCAGAGCACCCACTAATAAAATTAATATAGAAAACCATAATTATTTACTGCCAAAGATCTACCAGCTGAAGGCAATGCTGGACAAGGTCTTATTAATAAACGTTGTACTTAAAGACGAAATAAAAGGGCTCAAGGCAAAGCCCGCAGGAGTGGCTACTAGTTAGGTAGCTCAAAGATCTGCTCTGATAGCAGTGACCAAGGCATTCCGAACCGTGTCCAATGATACTTTGCCGGTATTGGCAGAGGTGCTACCAATGGATTTACTAGAAACAGAAGGAGGTGGTCTAAAAGTGCTCGCATGGAGAACAGCTCCTACTCCTGAAGAAAGGAAGGAAACTAGACAGCAAATTTTCACAATTTGGCAAGACAGATGTAACGCCTCTACCAAAGGGAGAGAAACGTATCTGGTGTTCTCCGACATAGCTGACAGGCTCAAGAAGTAATTGGTTCATGTAAACCACTATGTGGCACAAATGCAGCCAGTCACATAAATTAAAAACCAAAGCTGCATGGATTCAACCTGGTTATCTTACCAGTGTATGTGGTGTGTGAACAACCGGATACGGTTCGTCATGTGATAGACGAATCTGCTAAGATCGAGGACATCAGGATCAAAACTATGAAACTGCTGTCAAAGTAAGATATGGCTGAAATTTACAGAAGACAAGTCCACAGATGGCGGCGCACCACGAAGATATTCGCAAGCTTCGGGGAGAAGACTCGAAGAGTTCGACATCTGGCTCGAGGGCAAAGAGGAAAGGGGTACCTAGCACAGTGCGGAGTCTGAAGAAGAACATGGCGGCTGATTCAAGGTGGCCCTTTAACTGTTGGGGACCAGTGGTTTTCATTTCAAATACTGTAGCAGAAGCTTGGGAGTTCTGCACAAGAAGACAACAGGTGCAGCATGTGAGGAATATTACATGTCGAACTGTGTTCGAATTGACAAGGTCAAGACGGTTCCAAGATGTTGAACACGGTTGTACATCAGGACCGGTAACAACAGCGACCTCCTTCCAAGAGCAAGATATGTGGTGCCGAGTGAGAAATGAAAATGGATAACTTGATCTGTATCTGGAAAAGGAAGAGGCTGCTCGGGGAGAAGAGGTGCCACCCGAAGAGATATCACAGGCAAGAGACCAGAGATGGGTAGCAGTCGATCCAGCGCCTTTCTACAACATGGCAGAGTTGGGGAAACGCATCCGAAAACTGGAGGAAATGCCTATACTGTCAGCTGCCATAACTACAGTATTAAGATAAACGGATGGAGGCAACACGATTTTGTTCCCCTATACCGAGCGACATGATCGGATGCTCCTGGCAACTAACAACATCCCCAGAGATAAAGTTGAACTTTATAGGAGACCTTCATAAGAAGAGGAGAGAAGTTCAACCTGGAGGAAGGCAGGAAAGAAGCAGTCAAGAAGAAGTAATGGAGGCATACGTTTCATTATTCAAAACCTTCTATCGGATAAAAGGTTGAGAGGTATGAAGCAGGAAAGACTGAACAGCGAATGGAACATATACTCCTCCAAAGGGAATGATCCCGGGGAGCCGAGCGGGTGATGGTCAACCTCACCTGCTCCCCCTCCCACACCCTTCTGGACTGGGAAAAAATGGGGGAGTTGAAGAAGGTGATCTTCTGAATGCTTGGAAAACAACACCAGATGGGATAACACAGACCAAGGACAGACTGGCTGGAAAGAGCCATAGAAAGAAACGAACATCGGACGATGACTCACGGTGAGAAAGCCAATCCCACAGTGATCTAGAGAAGAACGTAAGAGAAAGATCACAGGATGAGTGGTCTCAAGCCTTACTCGTATCGAGGACAGTAGCATGGCGAGAGGAAGGAGAGGCCCTCGTGGGGCGCTCACCGGAAGCAGTCTGTCCAGCCGCACCACAGTTCTGCTAAATGACTAACGCAACTGTCAGATTTCCCGACTTTCTTTTGACGGGATACGTCACATTACATTTTGAATTTTTTTTTACGTTCTTGTTTACATAGCTACGCCTCTTATACGTGTTGGCGTGCTAACCGGAACGCAGCTTACATTTCCCCGTAACCAACTATTATCTTAAACATAAACATAAATTCCGATTATTGGGTGAATCGTAAAATTTGCAACAAATATGGTAGTCATTCATTACTGTTGAAAGGTTATGATTGTGTATAAATTTCATAAAAAAGAGTTTTAAAATGTTCTTAAATTAACGGTAATATTTTGTAATAGGCAACTTTTTTCTACTTCGCAGGGAAAAGGTTTACAACAGCATAAAATAATCCTGTTTATGGTAACGTATTTTAGCGTTATTTCTTTGGATGTGTAAGTAAACTGTGTACTGTGTAACTGACTGTGTAAACTGTCTCAGTAAGTAAACTGTGCACAAACTGACTTTTATTTCTCCATTATAATTTAATCGTCATTCTTTTCTGTCTGCAAATAATAGCACGTGTCCCAGTCTTGCACGTGATTCAAATATAGGACCTCTCTCACCGTAACTTGATGGCCTAACCCACTGCACGGAAATTGCGGCATCAGGTGACATTTAGTTCTTGTAACGCATAATTATAAAACCACGGTTTACTGATTATTCTAAATAATAAGCAGAAGAGCCAAAGCAGCTGTTTTAAGTGACTATGGCATGGCCAGAACAAGCTTTCCCGCACAGCCTGTCTGTTTCAAGCTTAGTTATCTAGAACAGAGTAAAGTGAAGTTTGAAGAAAGAATGTTCTGTTGGGTTTTTTCTATAAGATAAATATTTTTTTCGACAGAACTCGGAATACCTTAGTTGCACTAGTCAGTCAAATCGCGAATTTGCGTTCGCATGCATAGAGACATGGATTTCACTTTACATCCCATAAAATTCAACATTTACAAAGTCATTATACATACGTGTATGTTGAACAGATGAAAGTATTCGAAAGTTGTTTTCGAAGTTGCACAATCTACAAATAAATAATAATGGAGAGAACGAGTATGCTTCTTTCTTCATGACAGATGGGGTGGGAGAGCGATTAAGACACGCTGCACGTAACACAACGACACCGCACGTTGTAAACCACGTGACTCACCACATAAGCTTCGTTTATCCTGAAGGTGCATACTCTAAAATATTTCTTCAAAAGTCATTTTCCCTAAAGAGGTTTACCTTAAAGGCACCGTAGAGGTACTTTTTTTCTATTTTCTGGCAAAGCACCATCATTTTTCCTTAACGGCGTTAAGTCGTTTGCCCTAAATGCGCTCACCCGAAAAGTTCGTCTTCTCTCACTAGCCTGTAAAGCCAGCCCATACAGACATTTTCCCCTAAACATAATTTTCCCTAAAAGTTAATGAATCAAGTACAAACCTCCGAAATTGATAAACATTTGTGAGAAACGAATTGGCCGCAAGTGGTTTTAAAACTATTACAGTCTCAAGATCCCGACATATATGACATTGTCATGTGCATGACCGAAACACTAAAGATTCGAAATTCAATTTTTACCTAAGATGGAAGCAGATTCCTAAACGTTTACACGGGAAATTTCTAACATTTCCGTTCTTACAGGATATTACTCTTTTTGCTGCCCTGCTATAACTAATTTCTTTAGTTAGGGTTTATGGAACCGAAATTTAAATTAAGAATGTATTAATTATTACACAATAATACATTTATAATTTAATTTTGCACGCATGCAATAAAATAATACTACTTTGGAAATGCCGTTACTGCAAAGCTGGGTCATTTAAGCTCAAAATGGGTGCCGTAATTTCTTAATTTCGTACCTTCTGGACCATCACCTTTCGCGTACTTTCAAGGGTATGCAAGGAAATTGTAGGTAAAAAAATATAACTACTTTTTATCGTGTTGTGACGATGAGTCAATCTTCCACGTACTCCTGCTTCAGTAAAGGAAAACAGCCACTCGCCATTCGAGCTGCCTTATCAATTCTGTACTCGGCAAGCCTTGAACACCGCTATTCGCACGTATAGACTGTTAGCTCGGGCAAGGCTCGCTCGAGGTGAGCTAATCTCGTCATTATGGGGCAGCGCTGCGTAGTTGCAATGTTGTAACGTATTGTGGGCCACGTGAAAGTGACTGCGGAAATGTTCGCCAGCGGAAGTCTGTATTAGGACAACACTCGACACGATTTCTCGATGGTCTTCAGGACTGCGTGCGTATAGGACCGTCTTCAATACCCATATTTCAAGAATGTGTCCTAAATAAAGGATATTGCTGATTGATGCATGTGACCCTCTGACGTCACGGCGCTGTCTCTTAAGACAATCTACTACCTAAGACATGCATTCACCAACGTTAAATTTTTGTTCCCAACTGTGTCCTAAATCGATAGAAGATTTCAGTTTTTGTATCCGTTTTCGTGCGCCAATACAAAAATACATTAAAATAGAAAATAAACGTCAGCAAACTAGGATAAAAATTCATACTTGATTTAAACACCTACGCTGTTAATGAATAATTAGTTACGTAATATAAGTTTTGGATCGGAATGTAAGTATAACTTACACGAAGTAAAAAAAAATATTCATATCTTACTTTACTTGGAAAAAACTCAATGTAGAAATATTATATGAATTACGTAAAATTTATAATATTCATCACATAAATATCGGTAAGTATAACACTTGATAANTATATAAGTTTTGGATCGGAATGTAAGTATAACTTACACGAAGTAAAAAAAAATATTCATATCTTACTTTACTTGGAAAAAACTCCATGTAGAAATATTATATGAATTACGTAAAATTTATAATATTCATCACATAAATATCGGTAAGTATAACACTTGATAAGTTAATAACTTTTAACAATAGAATAACGGTCATCTTGCTGTATTTACAGGCCTCTGGCGGCAGTTGCGAAAGTTATTCTTCGGAACATCGCAAATGCAGACCGTTATTGGAATGCGTCAAAGTGACGTCATTCTAGTTCGAATTGGGGAAATGGACACATCCACTGATTCAGCCAATTGTAAAAGGGTCCCAGTGAACACGAGAACACGTTAGCAACCTATTTTCACGAATAATTCTAACACTTGAGTTATGTAGCTGGGTGGTGCCACCTCAGACTGTAGTGATTTGATACCAGATTCTTTCCAGAGCTGTTTCATCTTAGTTACCGGCTTGATAATATCGAGATTGGAATATATACGCCAGAATACGATTGGGAGTGAGTGAAGAGAATCGGGCGGCTTTTAACACCAGGGTGTTGAGAGCCGATAAAGGTGAAACGAGGTGTGTATGGAACAGCGCCAGAATGCAAGGGCGGGGGAAACGGGAGACCCCGAGAATATCCGCCTACCAGTGGCATCGTTCGGCACGATTTTCACTTGCGAAAATCCGGGATCGACCCCGGGGGGAATCGAACCCGGTTCCCCTTGATAGGAGATGAGAAGTCTGACCACTACACCGCTGTGGCTTCACGCCTGAATATGAAAATTATAAAATGAGTAACAAAAAATCTGCTTACGAATAAGCACTCATTAATATTTTCAGGTCCGAAGTTTTGCGCAGGCGAGTTGGAGGAAAATACTGCGTGCTTTGCGCGCATAAGAAACGTCGCGTTCGATGCGCGAATGAAACAGCGCTCTCTCGCCCCTCGAATTCGCGCGTACAACACACATTCAGCCAAGAGAGTGTCGTTATTGAGCATTTCTGAAATACATTATAAGCTTATTTAGCTTATTTCTGATCCTTGTGCAATCTCCCGCCGTTTTTAAGCACTGACGTATAGACCGGTAAGGGAAAAATCCCCCCCCCCTTTTTTCCAAATTAGATTTCCGGTTTTTCTATAGTGTGTTTAGAAATTTTATTTAAAAAAAAAATATAAAGTACTAATATACCCAACCAGCTATTGACCTTACACTGCAGTGCATACATAACTACTGAACTACGAACTAGTATTTATATAGCAATATTGATTTTGCCACATTTTGTCACAATTAAAATTGTGATGTAATGATGACTTCGTAGTTCCCTTGTCTTATCTGTATTGCGGTATAAGGTGAATAGTAAGTTAGGTGTAGATATACTTTTAGAAATTTAATTAAAAAATATATATAAATAAGCTACAAAAACTAGGAATTCAGTACGGCTGGGAAGGTTCCTCTTAAGGCTGTTAGTATCCATTCCATCTTCGATTTTTTCTACAAATCTTCGTAATAAAAATGTATAACCTGACATAAAAAATCTAATTTAGACATGACGTAGAGGGTTACTTAAGGTGGCCGCCCGGGTAGGCGGCCGAACGGTGTGCAGAGCTCCAGCAGGAAACGTCCAACGTGTCTGAGTGAGGTCTGCTTACGAATTGCATTTAAGAAACGTTACGCGTCTGTATACGTTATTCAGTTCCTCCATTTTTCTTTAAAGCATGTTTTTATAATTGTGAAAATGGCTCAAACGGGTATTTTCTTGGTATTTCCTAGGTATAAACATTCCAGTACAAAACCTTCAAAAAGGAATAGAAACGTGCATCAAACCTTTATTTTTAATATTACGTCATAAAAAGATAGGGTCCCCGTTGAAAGTCTGATAGAGGCGCGTTAACGACGGCAAGACTGCACGCCAGTCCAGTGCTTTGCGCGTAGAAGCGATGAGAGAGTTGATGCGCATGCCTTGGTCATCCCCCTTCAACAAGGCGGCCACCTTAACGATTTTTTTTTTTTCAATTTATACAGTTTTAATTATAACTGTATTTTATCATGGGGGATTGGCATTACTAAATAATTAGGTCTCCTGAATACTTTCTGGGTATGACAATTATTTTTGAGAAGATAAAATAAAATACAGACGTTCAAATTTATGATGGAAATGACTTGGGGGTACACAATGCAGCAGATAAATTCTTCAGTTCTTTTATAACTGCCAGTAGTATTTTAGTCAAAGATCTTAGATTCTTCATATACATTTTCTCCAAATAGTAGAAAAAATATGAAAATTCTCAACTGCAGATGGTGTTACTGTGTCCCTTAAAGAGATTTTACGATAAACTAGCTAAAATACTTAGCGATTGAATCTAAAGATCAGTGGAATCCGAATAATTTTATCAGATTCTTTTACCATATAGTTTACGTTTTCACATTATCGAAACGATGCATAATTTATACGAGATGTTAGATAAATGCACTAAAATTAATAAAAAGAACAAATATTAAATTTACAATCGTTTTCTTATCGCCCAAGTAGTCCTCACTTTCATATCACTAACTTCATCGTATTCCTGACCGTGTTTACAACAAGTGGTTCTCTCACTCAGCCTTATTCTGTTTCTGATAAACCCTTATCCAAATAGTTTCTTCTGGGGACGAAACCGTGAATAATGTTCTCTGAGGGACTGTTCTACAGCTGCTCGAAGCTTATGGAACGAATGCTCCTCACTATATGATACTCACTCTGCGGCTTGTTTAAAGAGTACATTCCAATATGATATAAAGAGTCGCATGCAGACGTTCAGTTGTTAAGTACATCAGTCTACTTTATCTTTTCAATACTAAACTATAGAATTAAAACACACAATCTCTGATATAATGTTTAATATTAGCTTGCTTTTTCTACGTATAAAATACATTGCATGTCTACCTCACGTACTTAACACGCCTGAAAACATCAATAAATATTTAAAGGTGCAATGACGAAATCAAATAAAAAGTATGGAAATATTACTTACGTTCCTTCTGCTGGTAAACTGTAGTCGGCCGCAAATGGGAAATAATTTTTCGGATTGCAAAAGAGCACATTGTTCTGGGTATCACAAAACGGGTGGTTTGTTCATGAAATTATTTAGTTTTAGGATGTCGATATCGTGCTGAATTGATTTATTTATTAGTCAGCATAATTCCTGCGTATATTTTGACAACAGACTAACTGTGTAAGTGTCGTTAGTTTATTTTGCTTGTGTTTTTGCCGAATTTGAATAGACGTGCATTGTATGACTTTTGAACCAATGATAAAACATTTTGCGCTCGAGTAGCCGAATTCCCTGTGATCACGCCTGGTAAAGATATATCTTATAGCAGGTTAGGTAGTCAACTGACAAATGACCGCTTCTCGAATATATGTAGGGGCTTATATCTGTAAAGTATAGCTTGCTGAAAATTGTAACGCAAGATAGTTCGACCACTAAAGCGTATTCGCAGTAGCTTCACACGTTTTTAACCAAACCTTTGAAAAGTCGCCCTATGCATGATGTGTTTGGTTGCTTCCCATCAAAAGTGTTTTAACGCTTCTGTTAATATAAAATTATCTTACTTATTTTTGGTGAAATTGGGATTTTGCTTATTTCTTATCTATAAATTGCAATAATGCCTTTATTATTTATAACAGAAGAAAAGGTGTGTTAGTAATGTATTCTAATAAATAGTTCTAACGTACAATATTTTTTAATTGGATGTACACAAACACGGCGCGTTTTCTCTTAGGTGTAATTTTTTAGATTTAGTTGAGCTTTGTTTGCATGAGACGGAGGAATGGCCTGAAAGCTGAACTTCACCAAGGCTTCAGAAAAATTGGAAGTAAACGTGAATGGATTATACAGTTCAACATTTTGTAATAAGAAAATTATAATAAAAATGCATTCGGGGGGGGGGGATGTAAGATATCAGGAAACCATATAACAGAAATACAGTTACAATGTTTCTTATAATATAGATATTTTCATTTAACACCCAGATAAAATTACCATTGCGTAGTTATTTTAACGTGAAGAATGTGCAGTTAACCCCATTTAATTTTATGACTTATAAGAAGGAACTGCAAAGTTTTATAGCGACATGATGCACGCGTTTGTCGTATAAAACCCTTTTTTTTCTGAGTTCTGTACAAAACATTACTTGGAAGCTACGAGTGATCGTAATTACACTTCAATGTTTTCAGATAATTTTTTGCAAGACAAAAAAACACAGTCTTTTTTTTTTGTATGCGGGTCTGCCGGCAGAAAGAAATGTCGAAGGAAATAAAATTTCCGTATTTTTTTCCCTCCAATCGCAATTGAGTCGTAACAAACTGTGGTGCGAGACTTCATAAACTCGACTCCATATTTACAGGCACAAATGCCCGACGGATGCTCATAACGACGATAAACAGTCGTTAAAATTCCAGCTATAAAGTTTACTGCAGTCCGCCAATGAAAAAAAAAATCTAGACAAAAAAAAACAAGAAAAAACTGTGAAACATTACACATCGCACAAATACTTCCTTCATAAAAATTTTGCAGGACTACTGAATTTCTATACAATAATCTATGTTGCCGTAGGATTAAGCGCANATACTTCCTTCATAAAAATTTTGCAGGACTACTGAATTTCTATACAATAATCTATGTTGCCGTAGGATTAAGCGCAGTGGAAGATGGCATTCTATAGCAAATTCACAGTTACCAAACAATTAAAAAAAATCTACCTATAAAAAATTTGTGCCTGTAACTGCAGACATTTTTATTGAAACGTTGACTGGCTGGTGTACTGACGGTAACGTAAGTAGCATTTCACGAGAAATGAATGTAATTGTTTTGCACTGAATGCGCGCAGCATGATGCGTTGTTGGTGCGTGTGCATGATGTGCTGTATCTAAATATACGGCGCAGTTTAACGTATTATTAATAGTTTGATGCTTAAATAGTGAGTCACTGACATTTATTTCTATAGGCTGTCCGTGGTAAATAGGACTCTTTTAAAAGCCCTGCTTAGATCTACTTTCATGTAGATTTTGTGTTTTTCCGCCATACTAAAATTAACATTGCCATAGATCTGATCACTTTATTCATGCGCCATGAAAATGAATCTGAAAAAAAATTAGATCATTTATAGTGTAANTTGCCATAGATCTGATCACTTTATTCATGCGCCATGAAAATGAATCTGAAAAAAAATTAGATCATTTATAGTGTAATAATCTATGTACCACTTCTTATTTTATTGTTCATTAAATAAAAATGAATAAAGTAAAACGTATTCAGTGTGTATAAATACACACAGAATTCAAACATAATACTTTTAACAACGCGTAAAGGCATCTAACTGTTTTACGTACATCGCTGCTAACATAAATGGGAGCATGTTGGTTAACGTGTCCGTTAAAATACACGCGGTTATAGTTAGGGATATTATTTCCAAAATTCGATTTCTCAAATGTTCAATAACCATGAGCTGTATACCAAGTTTTCGAACACACAGTATTGAAAACATTGGCGTAGTAGTAATATTTTCCTCCATGTGTCACTCGGTCAATTCATAGAAAGTAGAAGTTAGGTTCATGACAATGTTGATGTTTACATATGGCGGAAGGATGCCTAAAGAACAGATAAATAAAACTGAGCAGACCATTCACAAAGAGCTCAATTAACAGTGAACCAAATAAAACGTAATGTTGCTGACCTGACGTAGAAATACATTAAAATGTCTTCATCAAAATTTATTGCAAATAGCATTTTAAAAATGTTATAAAAATCAGTCAAAAACAGTGCATTATCTGCATATCAACACACCTATCTAGATATGTTTGGGTTTTCGTTTGAACGTATCAGTATGATCGTAGCTTTGCTCACAATTAACATGGAATAGGTCTATATAAAATAACTTTAAATGAGTGAGGCCATGAAAAAATTCTCCTCTGGAAATCAATTTCAGCTTGCTAACTGTTTCGGCGGCTGAATTACGCTGATTTGAGGGCGATGTTCGTTGAATCTCAGTGATGAATCCAACAGCTACACATGGTTCCGTAGATGTAATATCGGGAATTGTGCGAATGCTATCTGCATAGTCGCCCATATCCGTGTCCCAACATTAGATTTCTTTCCTGCCAATACGTTAATCATGAACGACATGGATAAGACTTGAGACTAGAGCACTGGCTATGAAAACAAGTCCTTTGAGATGTTTTTATCCTTTCTGTGACCAATTTTTATTGCAATTATATTAAAATTCAAATTGGTAAAAGAATTTTATTCATACAAAATGGCTTGTCTTTTGAAAATGATGAGCATGTGGCATTGACAGCTGCAATGGTATGAGGGTAGGTCGATGTTGGGTACATGCGCAGAAAACTATTATCGGTCTAACTCATCTTTAGTGTATGGTTTCCAGTTCATCCGGCAGGTTCGCCAGTTGATACATTAAGAGACTCTCAGTTACTAGTGTACAAACGACCGTGTCACTCTCCCGGCCTTAGAGCGCAATGTCTACATCGAAAACCCAGGAGCACCCCATTTTACACCCGTCAGCCGACTTGATCATACAGGTGACTTCACGACCTATTTGTAAAAATAATCTTCCATAAATAAACCAAACTATAAGAAGCGGACTTATTTCGGGGTACTCGTCTGCGACATTTGCTGTAGCGAAACGTCAACATTTTCTGTGTAGTTTCACTCGACCTGCAGTGTTTTTTTCCCCCTTCTGAGAACTTTCGAAAATTCCTGCTTAAAATCTGTGCGTATACGCATATTGCGTGTTATACCACCATATGTAACATTAACATTGCCAAGGACATGTTAACTTCTTTCATGCGTCTGTCAAGTGAAAGTGTGAAATTAAAAGAAAAGTAAACGTTTTACAAATCTGCTAATGCTTCCACTTACATGCATTAAGAAAAGAAAACAAAAAAATAATAATTGATGCGTGCCGTACTTAAGTCGACACAGCACTTGTTTCGTTGTCGCAGCCAATGAGCTACAGGCTATATGTTCGGCTACAGTCATGATGCCAGTTATGCAAGTAAAGGGCAGTAGTGACATTTTCCAAAGGTTGATTGCAAAACTGCTTAATTAACCTTGAACAGACTATACACGGGATCATGCGAGTGAAACAGCTGCAGTTCTCTATTCTTGGCTGTCCTAAGAATCCGCTCACTGCCTGACTCAGCATTTCATTTTGCGCCTCTTCTTTCTTTCCTTATACTCGTTCGGGCTTGCAACAAAAATCTAAAAAAAAATCCATTCAAATTTTTTTGTACGACAAAGAAAACCATTTCTTTGATGCTGTTTTGTTTCCTGTAGGCTAACACATATTGCTTTAATTCAAAGAGAAGGGGGAAAACCATACATTTTGTGGTTTTCTTTATACGTTTCTTTTTTGTGGCAATATTATCTTCCTTTAAAGTAAAGAAAAAAACATTCTTCTAGCTGCCTTTGTTCAAAGTAAATAAAAATTACATCGTACCAAAAATAACGGTTTAGCGATATTGAACTTATTCTGCGGTACATTGAAGTTTTCAGTACGTAACTGTTGTCCCGAAGCAAACATTCATAAGCCAATATATTATGCAGTCACGAAACTGCACCTGAGCAAATGTACAGTGCTTATGCAGACATTTAATGCCATTTTGAAGTGCAGTGATTCTCCAGATCACAGACTTCAATTATTTACAAGAGGTGGCATATTCTGGCCAATGCTGCCACATGACGTAACATACCTATCGAAAGTAATGTAGAGAACACGATCATTAGAGATGATGGTTTATGGTGGGAAAAGTTGACTGCTTGCTAGGATTCAACGTACTGTACACATGTCCGACAGTTTTCTTTCCTTATTGGTTGCCATGCGTGTATGAAGCTACTACCCCATTTCACTGGGACAATGAGGCTTCTAATACTATAAGTCAGAACGTTTTTGATTGGTCTGCAAACCACTTAGCCGAGTCAAACCTTGTTCATCCAATCATGAAAGAATAAACTAGCTAGAGTGTTATAAAAGATATGTTGGTTCAAAAAATGTTTACGATTTTCCACCATATATAGCTATCAGGCATAGGGGTCACATAGTGATGGGCGTTAGGTTTGTAACAGGTGGGTTACGGGTTCGAGTCTTAGAATCATCCTAGTAGAATTGATGTTTTAGTGAATATCATTTTTAAAAATGTGTTTCTTGTCACTTAGAACAAATTTTCTTTACAGTGTAGCCGGCATTATCACAAAGACGTCTGCTGAACTATCGTAACGACAGTGCAATGTTATCATAGTGATTGCTGAAAAAAATGAAACAAAAATTATGTTTGTGGCAAGCCTACTTTGTAGTGGTAACAAATCATAAACATATAATTTTTCTTTGTGTTAATAAATCACGTGTTCCAATAAAGAGAGCGTTTTTTTCCACAGTGAACGAAACGCAACAACGTGGGCTCAGGAAAACCACAGATGTCGTGCGATAAGCAGAATTAATTCGCACAAGAGTGCGAAGTGTCGCTGCACAACAGAGAGTCCGGGCCACTCGCGTGGCGACCACTCACGACCGTTGACAAAACCCGCGTTCTCACGCCTTCACCCACATCGTACCTGCGAGAACAAACACTCGGGGAACGAAGTCAAGGACGAGAAATTCGGAAGGGAACTCAGTAGCCGTGCACGCTACAACCACAGAGTAAATAACAATACAGAGGTGAAATATCCTCTTATTACGTGAACTCTAGCCGCACACACCACCAAAATGGCGTCACTACCCAGCAGCACATCGGAACGACGTTCGCCAGTCAAGGCCTGGGACTTACTTGCCAGCCAGTATCCAATGTGGTACATTTCGCGGCGCGCGGTGGCCAATCAGACACGAGGCCCATTCCCAGACCCTCGCGCAACCAATCATAGAATGAGAACGTCTATGCACATAACAGTAACGGCCACGCCATTTCGTCTCTGTGTACGTATTTACTGAACTACACTTAAAGGCTTGGTTTCACCCCTTTTGCAGAAATTCTTCGTTTTCGCGTCATAATTTCGGATTCATAGTAATTACTGACAATGTACGATAACAGATAATTTATATTTTACGAGTTGTTTGATAATTTTTGTGCGTAATTTTTGGGTGTTATCTGCTAGTTGTAAAAAGTCAGGAATATTTATATTTTACCAATAAGTTCCTACCTTTTTGCAAGCAGGGAATATCACACAGTGAAAATTATATACGAAAGCATTAAACAACTAGTAAACTGTTTTTGTATAAACAAACATTTCCAATCATACATCTGAAACTGAAGTTGTGGCATGAAAACGAAGAATTTCTGCATAATAAGCGAAGCCGAACCTGGCGCTTGAACTGCTTTGCAGTATCCCGGTGTGTTTTTTTTTCAAGCAAACTAGTAAACGTGCACCAAAAATACTTATCTACGAAAAGTGAACACACTTCTGTCTAGTTGTGTATGGTACTCTCAAGACATCACACAATTCGGAAACATTATTTTAATGGCCTTCAATGTGGCTGAAAACCGCTTTTTCAAATTGCCGTTTCTCAAAATATAAGAACCCGCATTCATGCGAAACGGCGATAGAGTGCGTTGGTTTGGNTTGCCATAGATCTGATCACTTTATTCATGCGCCATGAAAATGAATCTGAAAAAAAATTAGATCATTTATAGTGTACTAATCTATGTACCACTTCTTATTTTATTGTTCATTAAATGAAAATGAATAAAGAAAAACGTATTCAGTGTGTATAAATACACACAGAATTCAAACATAATACTTTTAACAACGCGCAAAGGCATCTAACTGTTTAACGTACATCGCTGCTAACATAAATGGGAGCATGTTGGTTAACGTGTCCGTTAAAATACACGCGGTTATAGTTAGGGATATTATTTCCAAAATTCGATTTCTCAAATGTTCAATAACCATGAGCTGTATACCAAGTTTTCGAACACACAGTATTGAAAACATTGGCGTAGTAGTAATATTTTCCTCCATGTGTCACTCGGTCAATTCATAGAAAGTAGAAGTTAGGTTCATGACAATGTTGATGTTTACATATGGCGGAAGGATGCCTAAAGAACAGATAAATAAAACTGAGCAGACCATTCACAAAGAGCTCAATTAACAGTGAACCAAATAAAACGTAATGTCGCTGACCTAACGTAGAAATACATTAAAATGTCTTCGTCAAAATTTATTGCAAATAGTATTTTTAAAATGTTATAAAAATCATTCAAAAACAGTGCATTATCTGCATATCAACACACCTATCAAGATATGTTTGGGTTTTCGTTTGAACTTATCAGTATGATCATAGCTTTGCTCACTATTAACATGGAATAGGTATATATACAATAACTTTAAATAAGTGAGACCATGAAAAAATTGTCATCTGGAAATCAATTTTAGCTTGCTAACAGTTTTGGCGGCTCAATTACGCTGATTTGAGGGCGATGTTCGTTGAATCTCAGTGATGAGTCCCACAGCTACACGTGGTTCCGTAGATGTAATATCGGGAATAGTGTGAATGCTATCTGCATAGTCGCCCATCTCCGTGTCCCAACATTAGATTTCTTTCCTGCCAATACGTTAATCATGAACGACATGGATAGGACTTGAGACTAGAGCACTGGCTGTGAAAACAAGTGCTTTGAGATGTTTTTATACTTTCTGTGACAAATTTTTATTGCAATTAGATTAAAATTCAAATTGGTAAAAGAATTTTATTCATACACAATGGCTTGTTTTTTGAAAATTATGAGCATGTGACATTGACAGCTGCAATGGTATGAGGGTAGGTCGATGTTGGGTACATGCGCAGAAAACGATTATCGGTCTAACTCATCTTTAGTGTGTGGTTTCCAGTTCATCCGGCTGGTTCGCCAGTTGATACATTAAGAGATGCTCAGTTACTAGTGTACTAACGACCGAGTCACTCTCCGGGCTTAGAGCGCAATGTCTACATCGATCACCCGGGAGCGCCCCATTTTACGCCCGTCAGCCGACTTGACCATGCAGGTGACTTCACGACCTATTTGTAAAAATAGTCTCCCATAAATAAACCGAATTATAAGAAGCGCGCTTATTTCGGGGTACTCGTCTGCGACATTTGCCGTAGCGAAACGTCAACATTTTCTGCGGTGTTTTTTTCCACCCTTCTGAGAACTTTCGAAAGTCCTGCTTAAAATCTGTGTATATGCATATTGCGTGTTCTGCCACCATATGTAAAATTAACATTGCCAAGGACATGTTAACTTTTTTCATGCGTCTGCCAAGTGAAAGTGTGAAATTAAAAGAAAAGAAAACGTTTTACAAATCTGATAATGCTTGCACTTCTATGCATTAAGAAAAGAAAGAAAAGAAATAATTTCATTATTCACTAATTGTTACCTAACGCTTTAAATACAATTGTAACCGTTCAACCAATGTTTTTGTTCGGAACTGTACTTGTATCTAGACGACGCTTTGTATTACGCCAGGACCAATATATATGTATCTGCACTTTATGTTACTGGCAGCCGTGGTTTATGTGGCTACGGAACATAGTTAGGTAGCGAATGATTTCTCCCTCACGTAGGGAACCTTTCTCATTGGACGGTATGTTCTGCTGTGTACAGTGCAGGCCATTCAGAACATTTCACATGCAACGCCCCATATAGAGAACACTGTGACTGAAAGGGTTGACACATGGAGTTACTTTCACTTCGCCGTTGCCAACTTTACTGGGCGCATTTCAGTCATGATGCCAGTTATGCAAGTAAAGGGCAGTGGTGACATTTTCCAAAGGTTGATTTCAAAGGTGCTTAATTAACCTTGAACAGACTATACACGGGATCATGCGAGTGAAACAGTTGTAGTTCTCTATTCTTGGCTGTCCTAAGAATCCGCTCATTGCCTGACTCAGCATTTCATTTCGCGCCTCTTCTTTCTTTCCTTATACTCGGCCGGGCTTGCAACAACAGTCTAAAAAAAATCCATTCAAATTTTTCTGCACGACAAAGAAAACCATTTATTTGATGCTGTTTTGTTTGCTGTAGGCTAACACATATTGCTTTAATTCAAAGAGAAGGGGGGAAACCACACATTTGGTGGTTTTCTTTATACGTTTATTTTTTATGGCAATATTATCTTTCTTTAAAGTCAAGGAAAAAACATTCTTATAGCTGCCTTTGTTCACAGTAAATAAAAACTGCATCGTACCAAAAATAACGGTTTAGAGATATTGAACTTTTTCTGCTGTACATCGAAGTTTTCAATACGTAACTGTTGTCCCGAAGGAAACATTCATAAACCAATATATTCTGCAGTTACGAAACTGCACCTGAGCAAATGTACAGTGCTCATGCAGAAATTTAATGCCATTTTGAAGTGCAGTGATTCTCCAGATCACTAACCTCAATTCTTTACAAGGGGTGGCATATTCTGGCCCATGCTGCCACATGACGTAACATACCTATCGAAAGTAATGTAGAGAACACGATTATTAGAGATGATGGTTTATGGCGGGAAAAGTTGACTGTTTGCTAGGATTCAACGTACTGTACACATGCCCGACAGTTTTCTTTCCTTATTGGTTGCCATGCATGTATGAAGCTACTACCCCATTTAACTGGGCCAATGAGCCTTCTAATACTAAACGTCAGAACGTTTTTGATTGGCCTGCAAACCACATAGCCGAGTCAAACCTAGTTCATCCAATCATGAAAGAATAAACTAGCTAGAGTGTTATAGAGGATATGTTGGTTCAAAAAATGTTTATGATTTTCCACCATCTATAGCTATCAGGCATAGTCGTCACACAGTGATGGGCGTTAGGTTTGTAACAGGTGGGCTACGGGTTCGAGTCTTAGAAACATCCTAGTAGAATTTCTGTTTTAGTGAATATCATTTTTAAAAATGTGTTACTTGTCACTTATTTACTAATCATGGTCGTTTTTTCAGAGAACAAATTTTCTTTAAAGTGTAACTGACATTATCACAAAGACGTCTGCTGAACTATCGTAACGACAATGCAATGTTATCATAGTAATTGCTAAACAAATGGAACAAAAATTATATTTTTGGCAAGCCTACTTTGCAGTGGTAACAAATCATAAACATATAATTTTTCTTTGTGTTAATAAATCACGTGTTCCAATAAAGAGAGCGTTTTTTTCCACAGTGAACGAAACGCAACAATGTGGGCTCAGGCAGACCACAGACGTCGTGCGATAAGCAGAATTAATTCGCACAAGAGTGCGAAGTGTCGCTGCACAACGGAGAGTCCGGACTACTCGCGTGGCGACCACTCACGACCGTTGACAAAACCCGCGTTCTCACGCCTTCACCCACATCGTACCTGCGAGAACAAACACTCGGGGAACGAAGTCAAGGACGAGAAATTCGGAAGGGAACTCAGTAGCCGTGCACGCTACAACCACACAGCAAATAAGAATACAGAGGTGAAATATCCTCTTATTACGTGAACTCTAGCCGCGCACGCCACCAAAATGGCGTCGCTACCCAGCAACGTCGTTCCGACGTTCGCCAGTCAGGGCCTGGGTCTTACTCGCCAGCCAGTAGCCAATGTGGTACAATTCGCGGCACGCGGTAGCCAATCAGACACAAGGCCCGTTTCCAGACCCTCGCGCTACCTATCATAGAATGAGAACGTCTATGCACATAACAGTAACCACCACGCCATTCCGTCTCTGTGTACGTATTTACTGAACTACACTTAAAGGCTTGGTTTCACCCCTTTTACAGAAATTCTTCGTTTTCACGTCATAATTTCGGATTCATGGTAATTACTGACAATGTACGATAACAGATCATTTATATTTTACGAGTTGTTTAATAATTAGTGTGCGTAATTATTGTGTGTTATCTGCTAGTTGTAAAAAGTCAGGAATATTTATATTTTACCAATAAGTTCCTACCTTTTTGCAAGCAGGGAATATCACACAGTGAAAATTATATACGAAAGCATTAAACAACTAGTAAACTGTTTTTGTATAAACAAACATTTCCAATCATACATCTGAAACTGAAGTTGTGGCATGAAAACGAAGAATTTCTGCATAATAAGCGAAGCCGAACCTGGCGCTTGAACTGCTTTGCAGTATCCCGGTGTGTTTTTTTTTCAAGCAAACTAGTAAACGTGCACCAAAAATACTTNGCCTGGCGCTTGAACTGCTTTGCAGTATCCCGGTGTGTTTTTTTTTAAGCAAACTGGTAAACGTGCACCAAAAATACTTATCTACGAAAAGTGAACACACTTCTGTCTAGTTGTGTATGGTACTCTCAAGACATCGCACACTTCGGAAACATTATTTTAATGGCCTTCAATGTGGCTGAAAACGGCTTTTTCAAATTGCCGTTTCTCAAAATATAAGAACCCGCATTCATGCGAAACGGCGATAGAGTGCGTTGGTTTGGNGCTTTTTCAAATTGCCGTTTCTCAAAATATAAGAACCCGCATTCATGCGAAACGGCGATAGAGTGCGTTGGTTTGGACTTTGCTACATATGTCGCGTCCAATAGAATGATACGGTCATTGTTTAACGTCCGGTAGTTCCAGTGATACGACGGGAAAACTGCACACGAGTTCACAACTTTGCGCGTAGAGGCGATGGCACTTTACATGCGCCGGCCTGCGTTTCCGTGGCAGCGCTTCATCGATTTTTGCCTCACACACGCAGACGCATAGCCCTCACTAGGCGGCAGCTTTAATTAACACTTTGATTTCTGACAACTTAATATTGAGTCACCTGAATTCAATCGCGTTGTATGAAGTTTGCCGTAACATTTCGTCATCCGTATTCTCCGAAGACATGGGCGAATGGAGTCGAGATATTTGAGCGGCTCTTACCATCGAGGTCTTGCAAGCCGATGAGGGTGAAGCGAGGTGAGAATCGAGCATCGTCGGAAGAAGGGCGGGGGAAACGGGAGATCCCCGAGGAAACCCGCCGACCAGCGGCATCGTCTGGCACGATTCCCTCATACGAAAATCCAGGAGCTACCCCCCCAGGGATCGAACCCGGTTCGTGCATGTATACTTACTTACTCTGCTATCCACAGTCATTTGCCTAAATCTCAGAGATACTTGGCGATTGTGATCGATCATCGTATTCACTATCAGAAGAAATTTCACCCACTTTTGGCTCACAGCATTTTTCATCGTGGATGGCTGGGCATCTATCTAATTTCCAGGTAGTGTTCTTTGCATACACCACACGGGGGAGAATAATTAGAAATGAACCCTACAGATTTGCTTCATGTGGTCACTAAACCTAATCCCATTTCCACAAGTAATCTTACTGACAAACATTCGCATAGTCTTTCAATTATACTGTCGCAATGAAAATCGTGACTAGATATACACTTTAGAGCCTCGATCATCTAAATCCTGAAAAGGAAACTGTGTATTCCAGACTCACTGCACTAGAACTAAGTGCATTCAGTGGTTTTCGACGTTGGAATTTCGGACTACAGTGAAAAAGTGCACTTTGTGCTTGTGGATTCTGCATGTCAGGAAGGAAATAATAGAATTCATGCAGTGCTTCACATGCATTGTTACAGTCTATTCACGGTTACTTCAGACTTTTCTGAAACCCTGCTAAAGTCCTACTTCCAAGAGATTCCTCAGCCTCGCACAAACAAAGCTTAACTAGTATGGAAAATTAAACAAAAGGTACAACACACCGCATTCGTTGGTACTCAGTGTAATAATATTTTATATAAGAACTATTTCTTACTAAGGGCCGTGGTGGCTGAGCGGTTAGACTGCTCGCCTCCCACCAAGGCGAACCGGGCTCAATCCCCGGCCGGCTTACTCCAGATTTTCGCATTTGGGAATCGTACCGGACGATGCCGCAAGTCGCAGTGTTTTCTCGGCGATCTCCCATTTCCCCCGCCCCTTCATTTGGCGCTGCTACATTTTCATCTCATTTTATCCTCGTCGGCTCTGAAGANGATCTCCCATTTCCCCCGCCCCTTCATTTGGCGCTGCTACATTTTCATCTCATTTTATCCTCGTCGGCTCTGAAGACCTCGTTGTTTAGAGCAGCCCAAATCTCTCAACTCAACCATTTAGTACTAGGCATTGCCAACACACCTGTTATCTCACTGTTTTTATTCATATTAATTATAAATGAAATATANTATCTCACTGTTTTTATTCATATTAATTATAAATGAAATATAATTTATAGGCAAAATAGAACTATAATTTCAATTCAACCAAAACTAAGGTCATTTTATGAACACAAGTATAAAATGCTTGTGAAACATGGCATATGTAGTAAACAACCAAACACGTCATAGATACGGTGATTTTTGAAATATTTGATTCAAAAAGTGTGAAGAAACTTCCGATATACTATATAGTAAGTATACGAAGGAGAAAGATAAAGACGAGCAGAGGGTTCGCATCTCCGCACAAATTTTATAGGAGAGGTGGCAAACCAGGAACAAAGGACAACCACAGCTGCAGGCAGCGCTGAAAACATCAGGCCTGCGTGCTGACACTAGATGCTGACTCCTGGGTTCGTCTGCAGCTCTTCGCGACTTCGTCAGCGCGTCTCTGCAGCTCTGGCCCGCAAGTCACCTGAGACGTACAGCGCCGTGCAAAACTCTGGCCACCTGCATGCAGTTCACGGGTTTGAAAAACGTCGCTGCCCCTACTTGCGTATATTTCAACGGGCACACTGACTGCCATGCAGCCAGTAAAGTTGGTACCCAAGATAGTAAAGTATACGCTATTCACGGTAAAGTGAGCAGTTTTGAAAGCCCTCTCATTTGGAATAAGAGTCGATAAAAATATTTTATTTTAGCATTAGACATTAACTTCCAAGTGTGGTGGAATATACACACTGCGTTTATTACTTACATGGTAATATTTATTTTAATGGTGGTTAAAGGATTAAACATGGCTGAAAGGGAAAAGTAACTAGGGTCTCAAAAGTGCTCACTTTACCGTGAACAGCGTATTGTTACATGTCTTAACGCTGACTTAAAAGTGTTGGGCAAATATTTGTGAATACTCAAAAGCGTTTTTTTTTTTTTTTTTTGCTGTTTGTTCTTTTTGACGCATTTAGATACACATATGTGCAAATTTGTACAATATTTACTTTTCTAATAAATTCGCGGTTTTAGCTTGACCGACGCGTGAATAAAGTGGTCAGGTCCACGGCAATATTGATTTTACGTACGGCGGAAGAATACGCATTATTCATACTAGTAGAACTCAAGCAGGGCTTTCAAATGAGTTCAATTTTACCGTGGACCGCTCATATGACGTCTACAACGTAACTAACTTTCAGCTTGAACTGTCTTGTAAATACACGAGTTCATTTTCTCTTCCACAGATGACTCTGCTACTCTCTTGATTCTGCTGCAGATACGAAATAAATTTGTTTAAAAAGTAGTTGTTTACAGTGAACCATATTTTGTTCGCTCAGCNTGATTCTGCTGCAGATACGAAATAAATTTGTTTAAAAAGTAGTTGTTTACAGTGAACCATATTTTGTTCGCTCAGCAAAACTGATGTTGATCCAAGCATCTGCTCTCGTCCCTCTGAACCGAATTAATCATTTAAAAATGATTAATTGAGCCAAACAATTACCGGTTCGAAACTAGGTCGTGCTCACACTTGTTTTTTTTATAATGATGACTGAAACTCTTTAATGTACGTAGAGTCACACAAACCTTTAGTTAAACCAACCAAATCTTACAGGTCCGTGGCAACCAAGTACGAAGAACTAAATAATTTGGTTTCAGTAACAAAATATTTAATTGCCTCCTGTACAAACAAATACTTTATTCAACAACGCATTTTTGTCAGTGCACGAAAAGAAGTTGGGAAAGGTAATTATTTGAAACGTCCATACAGTTCGCTTGACATCACGACATGCCCGGCTCGCAGGAGGAGGCGAAATGCTTTTTCCTCGCGACGACTTATTTATCGCGTCGTTCCGTTCTCTGACGGCTCGTTGCCATGGTAACGTTTAGGCGGCGGGGTAAACTTCGACTTCACGCGATCCGAGACGCAGGTTAGCGCAGGAAGTTTTCGCATCGCGCGGGCGGTAACGCAGTGCTGTCTGCGGTCAGCAATCACCATCAGCGAAAACATATTCCACAGATATTTGACGTGAAAGCGTCTTTAAAATCAGGCGTCTGCAGGGTGATCATTCCGGCTCTATAACGTCGTGACTGAAAACACGATTGAAATAAATATGGTCTCGTTCGATCGGGTATATGACTACGAGGCGAGCATAACCTTGATTAAGGTTTTATTCTACCCAGGTTAGGAACAAGACGAGATTTCGTATGGGAGAGTTTGGCATAGGGTTTTTTTCCGCCGCTAGGTGCGCAGTGTTCCAAACGTTGAAATAAAATAACAATGCCGAAAATCATGTTTAACCTGTGCGAGTTGCTTCTCAAATTGGCGGCACATTTACGCTGCAAGGGAGCGAGAAGTATAGATGTTCGTTGAACTGCGTGTTTGCGTGTACTTCACTTGCAATTCGGACAGAACTGATTATGTTACTTCCGGGGACAGGTACGCATCAATACGCACTTCAGGTGAATTCGGACACGGCCTGCGTCATATCATTCAGTAGAAAAGAACGTTACGGCTAGTTTGGATATATGAAAATTGTCTGTATTGAATTATTCGTAAAATTGAAAAAATAAAAAGTATTGCAAAACTTAGGTTTTAAATAGCAGCTCGTGTTTTTGTTTGCATTTGGCAGAAGACCACCAGGAGAGCCACGAAAGAAACGTTCCTTCCTCGAATTTTCAAGGAGACTGCGGTGGTGTAGTGGTTAGACTAATCGCCTAACACCAAGGCGACCCAGGTTCGTTCCCCAGCGGGGTTGCATGTGGGAATCGTACCGGGCGATGCCGCTGGTCAGCGGGTTTTCTCGGGGATCTCCCGTTTATACCACCCTTGAATTCATCGGCTTTCAAGACATATATGTTCAGAGCGCATCAAATCTCTCCACTCCATGATCTCCACTCGAATTTGCATCGCCACAGAGTGTACAAGTACAGAGAAGCGAAATGGCGTGGCGGTTCCTTTGATGTTGGCGTACCCGCTCGTTTATTGGCTGCGAAAGGTTTTGGGAAGTGTCTGATTGGCTACTGCAGCCGCGGAAGGTTCCCTTTCGGCTGAGCTACCGGTGGGCAAGTAAGTTACAAGCCGCTGGTTGGCGAACGGCGTTCCAACATTTTACCGGCCAGTGACGCCAATTTGCTGGCATGTGTGGCTGTTTCGCCTCTATATTCTTAAATACTCTGTTGACAACTCACGCGAGCGGAGGCCGCGCAGAGAATGAGTCGCCTCGCGACCGCAGAGTATCGACGGAACGCGCTGGTCGATACATTGCCGTGTTCTCGCTGACCTCTCCCAACTGACGGCTGGTCTCCTACCTAGCTGCTATCGATGTCAAGGTCGATGCTGACTGGCGCTACGGAGGTCGCACGAAAGCATTTTTTTTTTCTCACCCCAACCAGCTATCGCTTCCGTCCCGGCAAAATCGACCGCACCAACCGCCACAAGTGCTGCTCACACGTCCTCAAGAATTAACTAGAATTTAATAATGCGTCATTAAGGTAGTAGGAGAGTGGTTTACAACGAAGCACCGCGCCAGTCTGTACAACACGCAGGACTTATTAAAAAGCAGTTCTTATAGTATCACAATTGTCAGAAAAATAGGTTTTAAGTTGCATATGAAATATGAATGCATTAAGTTTGTAAAACTGTACCTTATTTTGCAAGAATTTACTTATTCAAATATTTAAATACTTAAAAAACACAGAGTACGAGTCTATTTTCAATCGAAATTTAAGCGTATTTCTAGCACAGATGCTTCAAAAACCACACTTTGCAAGAAGAGCTTCGTCAAGTACGGCGTGAGTAAGTGAAGAGATTTGGGCGGCTCTTAACATGAAGTAGGGCAATCATAATAATAAAAAATTGTTAGGGTAAGAAAATATTGGTAGTAATATTTAAAAAATGTTTTTGATAACTTATTTTATGTACGTCATAGAGACAAGAACTCTCGTGCCTGAAATAAATGTGTATAAAATAAATTACTAAAAATATTAAAAATATTATTTTTCATTTCGTNAAGAACTCTCGTGCCTGAAATAAATGTGTATAAAATAAATTACTAAAAATATTAAAAATATTATTTTTCATTTCGTACATACAACCAGAGTAATTAACATGATGTTCTTGCTTCATAAGGGTTTCTTGCAAAATGTGCTTTCTGGGGCATCCAGAATGGAAATACACTTAAATTTTGATTAAATATGTACTCTTTATTTATTGATAGTTTTTAAACATTTATATAAGTAAATGCTAACAAAATATTTTACGGTGCTACAAATTACAATCTTTTTTATTTCATAGGCAACATAAATCGTATTTTTTTTTACAATTCTGGTAGGTGTGTACCAATGTTTAATGATCCCTGCATGTTGCACAGTCTGGTACATTTCTCCATCACAAACTACTCTCCTTCTACCTTAAGAATGTCATGTTTTGTACCTTTCGCTTTCGACAAAGTCATCCGTCATTTTTATTTGTCAATTTTATGTTCGTCTGATCGGTTATGAAAGCGTCACTCGTACTGGGAAACTGCCCAGTGCCTATGCACTGACGATACTTGTTGAGACTCTGCATAACTTAAAGAAAAATTATGTAAAAAAAATAATATGGCGCTACGTATGCCTACTTGGACCTACGACGGTTCGCACTAAACAATCGTTATATTTAGGGCCGTGTTGCGATTCGTTTGGTTTTCGTTTTCTGTACCTAATCTGTGTTTTTAATTTTGTAACGTTTTAATTAGTACACCACGGCGAGTGTTGTTTGTTTGTTTGTTGTACCACACGAATTGGCAGATACCTGGTAAATAATAAATCATAAGTTTAAAATTAAAAACCCACACTCTCTTAAAATTCAAAGGGTTTCTCTTTAAAATACACATATTTCTAAAATATGTTAGGGAAATATTTATTAAGAGTGCGATAAACCGTTTGTTTATTATGGTAAGTTCATCCATGATATTATAAACGTTACAAATCGACAAACACAAATAACCGTGTTGATACGGTAATTTATGTTCAGTAATTTGAATGTTTCTAACTTGACAAAACACAAAAGCATATTATGCCATCGATTTATTTTGCAAACAAAACTGGAAAGAGTTTTTTTTTTTTTTTTTTTTTAACAAAAAGTGGTAATTGGAACACGGCCTCATTTTACAAGCCACCGAGTCGGTTGTCACGTAATATTTTACAAGCACATACTATTCATTACCCATTTAAACGTGGCACCAGAGATAAACATTGCCGGCGACAAAGTCAAAGCTCTATTGCCTGTCTAGTTAGTTCAGTCTCATTGCGGAGGAAAACATTTCCATCTGCATTCTGTCATCTTTACTTTAATATTAAGCTTATTAATTTAAATTATTAAAAGCGTCTTCTATAATATTATAGTACTCCGTACACATACAACAGTATATGTACTTTAAGCTTTGAAAAAAAAAAAAAAAATATTCGGTATAAAAACGCACCAGGTAACCAGTGTAGTCCAACATGGTGAACGTGTCGCCATGTTTCCAAAAAAGCATTAAAAAAGGGAGGCGTTTACAAATCATACAATAACGAGACGTCTGGGCAGGTCAGAGAGAATGAAGGGGGGTTGGGAAGTGGCAGAGCAACANGGTCGTGCTATCAGCTGTCCCACAAACATCAGATGGCGCGTCCTTACTGCTGTTACCGAAGACTGAAGACCTGAGGTTTGTGATACGGCGAATACGCTGCTTCCGGGCCTTTCTGTTGTCACTCGACTGCAGACCGGTCCATGAAAACCCAGCATTAGAGAAATCGCGCTCCCAGACGTCTGCCGGGCAGTATACTTAACTAAAATAAACGTTGCCTTCGTAATGTGAGAACGAAGGGTGTCCGATTCAGACTGCTCATGAAGCATGTGTTCGTGGAAGGCAACATAAACAGTACTTACAAAGTGCGCGGACGTGCAGGTAACACGTAAGCCACCACATTGGAACGGAACAGATAAAGTATAATCAACATTTGATTTTACGCCGCGCTGTTTTGTTGATAAGCGTTGACCTCTGGCCAGGGGACATTTTAAGGATAGAGACGAATAAACAGACGCGCCCATGAAAAAAAACACGTATTCCAGTTTACAGAGGTTGACTATGTGGTACATGCTAATACTTCTTAGAAAACTCTTAAGGACAAAGAAAAACTGGGTGGATTGTAACGGACTTTCGGTCAACGTAATATATAACGTGCCATGTTTCTGTGAAAATGAGGACTAGCGGCAACGGTTGCAGACCTCCCCAAAGAATTACTCAACATTTAAACGCCGAGTTTGACATGCACTTCGTTCTGGAATCACTGCATCTGGCAATCCGCGAATCACTTTGTCATTGGATTTAACGTGAGGGCTGCGTTGGTGTAGTAGTTCGCCTCCCAACAAGGTGAACTGGGTTTGATTCCCGGCGGGGTCACCCGGAAATCCGCATATGGAAACGTGGCGGACGTTGCCATTGGCCGAAGAGTTTTCTCAGGGCACTCCCGTTTTCCCGTTCCCTCGCCCTTGCTTTCCACCGCCACTCCATCTTCACCTCATTTCACCCTCACCGGCGCCTAAAACTTCGATGCCAAACATCGACCAGAACGTATCAATTTCAAATTTTCTTTAATGTGCGCAACAGTGAAACTTAAAAAGCAAAATATCGCAATACAATATGGCATGTACGATGCTCTTCAGCACATTAAGATCAAATGAGCAATTGCTAAACCGGTAGCAATGAATAAACCATACAAATGAAAAAAAAAAAAAAAGTATTTAATAACGTTAGGAAATAACGATGACTAGAGTCCTACCAATTTCGCGAGTGTGTTGCTTTTGTAATTGAACCACAGTTTACTTGACACCTCTGGAAGATTTAGTATCAAAAGGAAACAACCAATGACAGAAATGCCAAATCACGCCCAACCCAGTCAGAAAGGAAAATTAGTCCTCACCACAGACTACTTACAAATAAAGTGGCGAAAATGCCGCTTATTCCACGAACCCAATCGCCAATCAGCGCATGGTAACCTACTTGACAACTGGCAGCTCAACCAACAGGGAACCTTCCGCAGCATGCAGTAGCCAGTCACACACAAGACATATTCCCCCAAGTCCCGCACATCCTATCAGAGAATGGCTACATCCACGTCAAAGGAACCACCATGCTATGTCGTATATGTTTACTTATCTACTTTGTATCCTAATTGTGCCACAGGCCAATAAAAAAAAAGACGATAATGTGATGCTGCGCCCATTGACAGAACTCTACACGATTGTGGAAATCATTCCAGTGCAGTGCTTGGCGTAAGTGTTCATGATAGTGATGGAACGTATGACGCTTAAGAACTCTATGTGCACTCGTTTTCGGAATGACAAGTTTTGAATAGATCTTGACAAGCTTCATTGAACGTTTGACGAATAGATACATGGTGCCATTTAAAAATCTGATGTTAGTACTCGTACCTCACTAATAAATAATGCTATAAGGCTGACTCCCCAGCAGTATTATTTCCTCCATCCCGTTATACAGCCTTTGTGTAAAACACTTTTTCATTTGGAGCCCCGGTCAAGATAAATGGGACGTTCTGTATAACGCATACAACAGTCCGGTGGTGTGTGACATGCTGCCAGAGCCATATAATAACACCAATTTTACAACTGTCTAGTGACGACCAATATAATATTCTGTCCGGGTGCATTTGCGATCGCAGCCGCCTTCTTTCTTCTTCCCTTGCAGGAACTGTCAGAGGGTCAAGCAAGCATTGGATGACTTCTGGACGAACATGCTGTCGGCATGACCTCGCCAGTTCGCCCACGAAGTACGGGAAACGCGAGCATCGCCACCAACAGGGTTTCCTTGACCAGGCAACAGACAGGCCTCAGCCGCGCACCTGGAGCCCTCGCCAGCACCTTGTCTCAGACAAGAACAACTTATTGTCGCACCGACCCGTACCGTTTCCCGAAATTGACATAATAAAACAGCAAGAAATTTACGTGTGGTTTGAACCCTTGTAGGCATGGTGGTCTATACGTTACATGCTGCACAGGAAGTGAATCTTTAGTCCATCCACGGTTAGTTTCAAATTTTCTGAAGTGCTGCTAATGGTATATTTTCCAGGATATTCCTCCTCCTCATACAAAAGAAGCCTAACTGAGTCTACAAAATCACACCAAAGGGATAACGCACCACATTCGTTCTCACGCAGTGTAATAATATTTTGCATTATAACTATTTCTTACCAGGCGTTAATGATACACCTATTTTATGTATGTTTTATTCATAATAGCTATAAATGAAATATTATAATTTGTAGATAAAATATATGTAAAAGTTTACTTTAACCAAAAATAACGAACTTTTATTATATAACGCTTGTGATAAATAGCAGATTTAGGAAACAACAAAATACCAAATCATGGGGAAGTTCCCCAATTGGTGAGAGACCTCATTCGTTGTTGAGACTATATTCCCCAGTCTCATAATCAGCTGCTGCCAATAACATCAAACAACAACACATTTGTATTAGGCCAGACGTAATACAGCGAGTTGTACTGATATCAATACAGGAACAAACAAACATCCTGTTCGTTACAACGCCTTAAATTGCACTTTTATAGGTTATTCACGGTTATTTTAACACTTCTGAATTCAACCTTTGAAAAACGTCACTGCCCTTACCTACACATATTTTAACGAGGGCAATGACTGGCAAGCGCCCAATAAAGTTGGTAACGATGGAGGAAAAGTAGTTCCATGTCTTAACGTCTAATTAAAAGTGAGGTCATCACTTGTTAATACCGAAATAATGAATTTTGCTTTATATGTGTTTTATGCATACAAGGGTAAGAAATTGCAAATTTGTAAAATACTTACTTTTCTAATAATTCCAGTTTCACTTGAACGACGCATCAATAAAGTCATCAGGCCCATGGCAATGTTAATTTTACATATGTGTATACGAGTAGATCTTACGCAGGGCTTTCTAATGTGCTCAGTTAACAGTCAATAACCTATACATATATTTGAAAGAGTTAACTGAGTTTGTCAGCGTCTATGGGGATGAAGTGAGGTGGGGATGGAGCACTGGCGAAATGCAAAGGTAGGTAGTGCTTAACGTCTCGTCAACAGTGAAGACACCGAGAGACAGTCGCTCAGAGAAACAAGAGCGAGGAATGAATTGGCTGTGGCCTGTCGTTAAAAATCAGCCGAGCATTTGCCTAAAAGGATTTCTAAAAAACAATGGAAAATCGAAAACAGGTCGGCCAGACAGGTGATCGAAATCGGGTCCTCCTGAATGTGAGTGCAGTGGTTTATCGCTGCGTTACCTCGCCCTGGTGAAATGCGATGATGAGGGGGAAATGGGAGTGCCCCTAGAAAACCCACCTGCTTGCGGCAACGTCCGCCACGTTTCACGCATACGAAAATCTGGAGCAGCCCCCGCCAGGAATGGAACCCAGCTCGCCGTGGTGCAGGGCAATCATTATATTGGCGTTATACAACGTGGCACCACCCGTTGAAAGCCATTCGCAAAAGTACATTCGGAGAGTGATAGTGTTGAGGAAGAGAACCGCAAGCAGGATTTAGTTGTGGCAAGGTTGAAAATAACTATAGATTCGTCTTAACTTTGTTGCGAGTTTAGTGCTTCGCCGCTTTGTAATTATTTAACAAGTGCATAAATTACATCGCAGTTTATTTTATCAATTTTAATGAAACGTTACATAAAGCAAGTACAAATAAGCAGTGAAAAATAATGACGAACTTGCCACTGGCGTAGCTAAACATATGTAGGTATGCAAATAATTTTAAAAAAAAATTAACATAATAAAACTTTCCTTGTCTCAGCATCACCAAAGTATTTACTGACAGAGTAACGTTCGTACATAACATTTAAATTTGAACCTGCTCTTTGTAGCACTGCACGTAATTTCAAAATATAACGTTTATGTATGCTTTGTTCCGGGATCGACCCCGCCGGGAACTGAACCTGGTTAGCCTAGGTGGGAGGTAGGTAGTCTGACCACTATAACACCACGGTCTCCTCATCAGAACTACTTTTCTTCTGTGCTGTGCTCCGATTCGCTGCTACAAAGAGGTATGGAACCAATCAGAGTAACATTTATGTTTCAATAATCAAATTTTAAATTGGCGACAAAATATCGATTTAATTTCTGTCCCGAATAAAGATTTACATTGGAATACGCCCTACATATTTTTATTTAGAATCGACACATTGCTGCTATAGTCTATTCGCGATTTCTTCACACTTTGAATAAAAGCTTTGAAAAATCAACCAATGTATGACGTGCTTGGTTGCTTCCTAAATATGTCATGTATCACAGACAGTTTTTTGCTTCGTTAATATAAAATTAAAATTAACCTTATTCGTGGTTGAATTGAACTTTTATTTATATTTCATATATAAATTATAATATATCATTTGCAATATATATTAATCAAAAGAGAGAGAAAATAGTTGTTTTGGTAATGCCTAGCAAGAAATAGAAATTAAGTAAAATAATATTTAACTGAGTGCGTACAAATGCGGTGCGCTGTCCCTATAGCGTAATTTTCTGGACTCGGTTATCCTTTGTTTGCATATACTGGAAGTAGAATTTTAGCAGGGTTTCAGAAAAATTGGGAGTAACAGTGAATTGACTATAGCAGCAGATAATTCGGCAAGCAGTGCCGCTCAGAAACAGGCATCGCTGTAGCTGCAGAACGTGCCCAAAGCGTCTCTTGTCTTTTTAGTACTGACGACGGTGTTATCAAGGCCAGGAATCTTCAAAATGTGCTCGGGGACCCTCAGTAAAGGTTACTTCTACTCAGGTTGGAAATATCAATGTTAAAAGTTTGGCAACCAAACATTTTTGCCCGTAGGTAAGCGCTAGTGTCGGCAACGTACCAGATTTTCTCTATTTTCCACGTTTAAAAAACAGGATAGTTGTAATAATCATAAATCAGGTATACAATAACTTCGTAAACGAGTAAAATCTTTCTGTGCTATTATTCATGTAGCTTAGAATTTTAATTGAATGTTACCTTTTGGGACACTGCGCACTTAGCTGCGAAACTACTCCCTGTGCCAAACTCTCCCGTAAGAGATATCGTTTTGTTCCTAACCTGAGTAGCCTCAGCGATGGCAATGGACCGGGTGCCATTGTCAGTGGAAGCCATCCGGTCGCGGACGCTCGCGGCCTCACAACGCTGATCACGGACTATGCCTCGGACACGTCAGCACGAGGATTACATATCTTCATCCGGCCATGGTCGCGACGCCTACTGGCCCGAAGGCCGGCCAGAGAAGGTGGCGGGTGACGTGGTACCGAGGCGGGACTGCCTCTCCACACACGCTGTTGCCATCCCCTCGCGAAATGTCGCCACACGTGTTAGGGCTAAGCGGCACTCGCCATGCTGGCCCTGACGTCCGGTGCAATTTAATATACGGTGGGGCCGCGGTGTCGCGGTGTCGCGCTCGCCTCTTACCAAGGAGAATCGTGTTCGATCCCCAGCCGGGTAGTTCCCGAATTTTTGGGACATGGGAATCGTGTCGGGCGATGCCGCTGGTCGGCGGATTTTCTCGGGGTCTCCCGTTTTTCCCCACCTTGCATTCCGGCGCTGTTATATACTCGCCTCGCTTAACCCTATTCGGCTGGAAAGACCTTGATATTAAATTGAGTTTAGAGATTTGGGCGGCTCTCAACAACGAGGCCTTGAGTGCCGACGAGGATGGAATGAGGTGAGAATGGAGCACTACCGGAATGCAGGGCAGGGGTAAACGGGAGATCTCTGAGAAAACCCACTGACCAGTGGCATCGTCCGGCACGATCCCTACGTGCGAAAATCCGGGAGTGACCCGGCTGGGGATTGAACACTGTTCGCCTTGGTGGGAGGCGAGCAGTCTAACCGCTCAGCCACCGTGGCCCCACCTTGATGTTAAGAACCGCCGAAACATTTCCTCTCTACTATCCACGTTGTATAAAAATGTTGTCCGTAATCAAGCGCATGAGCTAAGACGGAAAGTTAAATCACTCTAGAAGGTAGCAAACTACAATCTTTCAAACACTACTGCTGGCTAACGGTTTACGGGAAATGTGTGAAAGGGGCTTCTCTGATTAGTTAATCCGCGCTGTGAGGTAGGCGGTGGCTGACTAGCGTAGCCGCTTAAAGAAGCGGGGGGAAGGGATATTGGATGCCATATTGGATTTATCTATTTTTTACTATCACTTCTATTTGAGAATTTTTTTTGAAAATGTAGTTAAGAGCACAGAGCTTTATATCTATATATAAAATGAAGTGTCCCGAGACTCCATTAAGTAGCATATTCACCTCGCTCATCGACGAACGGTACAAATCGCTGGAAGCAAAAGCATGAAATTTTAGGGATTTTTTCTTAGAGTGCAGGAACCCAATAAGAAAAGGTTTTCCGAAATTCTACCCCTAAGAGTATGAAAAAGGGTAAAATGTGTTTTTGAGGACTCCTCAATAGCTCATTAACCTGACGAGATGTCGTTGTGCTCTTAGCTTCAAAAGGTAGTCCATACAAATACGTTAAAACTGATTTCAGGACGTATTTTTTAAATTCAACCCCTAGTATGGTGAAAAGGGGTCAGAACCTCTTAAATGGTTAAAACTCATTTTAGAATTCTTTTGATTCAGCCTCAAAAATGGTGAAAAGTGTTTTTTTTTTATTTTTTTTTAGCAATCCTAAATAGCTCATTAAACCCGATAACATATCGGTATGCCCTTTGCTTCAAAAGGTTGGCTATATGAATATCTTGAAATTGGTACCACTAATAGCTTCCACAACTATTCTCAAAATGTAATCAGTAATACATTCTCATTTATCTCATATGGTACAGAAAGAAAGGCATTGCACCAATATTATATTTAGGCAGTCTGCTGAGTCATATACTACGTCCTTCAAATAAAAAAAGTACATTAACTAATATTAAATACATACTGTGGCATAAAACTAGTGAATTAGCATAACATGTAGTTTCGAAACGTAATGTATTCCCAAAATAAACTAGGAGTTTTGCTTTAATCACACAGTTGCGGCAGCATAAACCTAGTATTTTTTTTTTTTGTGAATTACATGGGTTCGGCGTAATTTGGCATACCTACACACTAGCCAAGCTGCACCCACCACTGGCGAATCACAACAGCCTCGTTCACAAGCACACTGCATATTGAAACCTATAATATCTTGGCTGCAACACTAGAATACAATGCTGCAATTCTCAGACGAATGCGAACAAACGTGTTTGGGATACAGCGTGTTAAAACTTGCGAAAGTCATAAGCTGTACAAATGAGAAATTGAAACACTTCAGAAATAGAAACTGTGATGCTTGTCATTATTCTACCTATTTTCTCGAACTGGTGACTTTAGAAGTTTTTGTTGTGCACCGAAATAAGGCAATAAATAAGCATTTTTGTAGTATTCAGCACAAAAGTAGATGCTATTTTACCGTACTGCACATGCTCAAATGCAGGATATGCATAAAACATTAGAACGAATTTTATTTGCCAAATATAGTAGGAAACAAGCGCAGTTATCGTAACAATTGCTGTTCAGGCCATGTTACTGCCCTAGGATATAAATGGCGCACATTCCTGTGACCGAGCACTAAATCTACAGATCATGTCAGCTTGAGTACAGCACTCAGCAAAAAATTAATTTCTTACAACCCCTGAAAATATACACTGAAGAGTAAAGAAACTGGCATAGGCGTGCGTATGCAAATAACCGAGGTATGGAACCAATCAGAGTAACACGATGTGGTCGGCAGCTAGATCGGTTACTGCTGCTACAATGGCAGGTTATCAAGATTTACGTGCGTTTGAACATGGTGTTATAGTCGGCGCACGAGAGATGGGACATAGCATCTCCGAGGTAGCGATAACATTTGGATGTTCGCGTACGACCATTTCACGAGTGTACCGTGAATATCGGGAATCCGGTAAAACATCACATATTCGACATCGCTGCGGCCGGAAAAAACATCGTGAAACAACGGGCCAAACGATGACTGACGAGAATAATTAAACGTGACAGACGTGCAACCCCTTCTAAAATTGGCGCAGGTTGGATTTGTGGATTGCCCTGCAGGATTCATGGTGTGAATTGCCTCCTGCATACCTTAAGACATTAGTCGAGTCCATGCCACGTCGTCTTGCGGCACTTTAGCGTGCTGGTGGAGGGGGGGGTGACACGATATTGGGCAGGTGTATCAGTTTTTTTGGCTCTTCAGTGTATATCAATTTGGATCTGAGAAGATTGAATAATTGTAGGCAGTGGGTATCGGGCTTTACAAAATAAGTAATCGGTATCTACTTTAACGACAACCTCCGCTACGTTATGGCTACGTTAACATGGCATGGCTTAGTGCACGTGTTATAACGGTTTTTGTGTAGTAATGGGCTCTTCGTCGTCCTAGCGAACCAGTCAAGTGTGGGCACGGCACTTCTTTCAATTTCAGGCGGCAGTGTGCGAAACAGCGCGCGAGAAAATTGGAGCTGATTTCTGCTGAACAGGCTGTACTTTGGCTACCACTGTTGGCCACCAGGGTCAAGGAAACTGGTTACCCGCAGCTGAATGCTGTGTCCCGCGTTACAAGATTCCGCAAAAGCTCACACGCGACGGCTGCCAATGAACTTAGTGGGCAGGCTGCAGTGATGCGTCGTACAGAGCGTACCTGAATCCCACGCAACACCTGATGACAGAAACATATCAAATATGAACAAGGTTTCGTGTCTCATAAATGAAGCCAGTGTTGCAATTTGCATTTTTAGTATGTTAAATGGCCACGTGACCCAGTTTAGTACGCTAAAATTATGATTTTGGTAGTAGTTTTAGTACGTAACGAAACCTACCAAATACATACCAATTTGCCAAATCCCTAATCGCCAAGATATACGTTTTGTACCTGGTGCGGGAAAGAAAACTACGGAAATGTCTTCAAACAATACACAGGCCCGTGATCTATTTTCCATTCATGTAACTGAATAAATACACACGTAGGTAGGTAACTGTCTTTATGAATTTTATTCTAAAGATACGCTGTGGAATGTGATACATTTGTATGCGAACGTAAGCAAAAAGGTACCGCATACTTCCTGTTTTTAAATAAACACTTACTTCTCGTGGAAATGCTATGCCTGTGTGTGTTATGCAGTACAGACTACAACTTCNCCTGTTTTTAAATAAACACTTACTTCTCGTGGAAATGCTATGCCTGTGTGTGTTATGCAGTACAGACTACAACTTCCTTGACAAATAGCACAATCGCGATAAATAAGTGACTGCCAAAGAGTTAAATTGAACCATACTGAATATCTAATCACTTAATTGGAACATGGCCTGAGTTTCATACATAAGCATTTTTACCACTCGTGCCACCGTAAACCTTTATCAAAGTTTACAAAAAATGCGTCGTATCATGTTATTATTTTTAGTAGACAAAAAAAATGAAAACTTGCTTTTTTATAGTACGAACACAATATGGATAGCTAACTTCTGCCAGATTAACAATTCTACNAAAAAAATGAAAACTTGCTTTTTTATAGTACGAACACAATATGGATAGCTAACTTCTGCCAGATTAACAATTCTACACAAAATATACCGCACAGAGTACACGTTCCTGGTGCACAAGCCATGCTTTTATTTAAGTGGGAAGGATTCCCGGCGTACGCACAGAGACTTAATTACACGGAAGCAAACAGTCTTAGTTGCATCCACAGCACGGTCACACAAATGAACAACTAGTTCGCGGTCGCACGGAACACATGAACTATTGCACATGAAACATATTCAGCTCTGGACACGGTTACATTAGCTACAATTTCGATCGCAATCATTTCTTTTTGAAAGTAAACTGGCCGTGTAAGTACATCGGATCAAGTGGAGAGTGTGTGGAGAGTGGACAGATTTGGACAGCTCTTAACATCGAGATCTTGAGAGCTGATGAGGGGAAGTGAGATGAGAGTGTAGCAGCGCCGTAATGCAAGTGCACGGGGAAACGGCAGTTCCCCGAGAAAACTCGCCGACCAGCGGCATCGTGCGGCATGATTCCCCCATGCAAAAATCCGGGCTCGACCCCACCGGGAACCGAACGCGGTTACCCTAGGTGGGAGATGAGTAGTCTGACCACTATAACACCGCGGCTCCCACATCAGAACTATTTCTCTTCTGTGCTGCGCTCCGATTGGCTGCTACGAAGTAAATAAGGAGTAAACAGTGGTATTAAAATAACTGAAATTGGTGGAATTTTCTCCGGCTAAATAAATAAAAAGCCGCGTAAAATAACGATATGATTTGTACCATTGCACTTTGCAAGGTTGTGTTTTGAGATAAAATTTCCTTTTGTTTGCCTTTAGTTACAAAAGCGTAACGACGCGAACATTTTCACTTTGGTATGGAACGTGTCTGCCGTCAAATATTCACGTTAACAAGTTCGCCCGTAAGCGTAACAGCAGTCTCAGTCACCAACAATACGTGGACATAGAAAACCAATCATGAATTTTGAGAGCTGAATGATATGATGACGAGATTGGCAAATACTGAAGGTCGCTATTGCATCAGACATCCAAAAATATTCCCCGCACTTTTGGCTAGTCATTCAGGAGTTAAAGAGACCGATAATTTCGTCAACGGGTCAGGACGCCCGGCTCTAATTGGTATGTCAGAAGTATTGTGTTCGATTTCATGCAGTCAAGGATTTTCAAGGCATGTAAGATTCAGTTTTTATCACCAGCAAAGACAAACCCCTGCAGAATCGATTTTCAAGGCATGGAAGATTTATTTTCTTTCACCAGCAAAGACAAACCACTGCAGAATCATCGTATATCACTTATGAGTGTCGGAAAGGATTTTCGGGCTGCGGACTGATCACCAAGGGTAACGATGTTTTGTTATCCTCCGGGACTGCACAAAAAAAAAAGGTGGTGTTACTGGTAAGAGGTATTTCGAAAAGGAATATGAATATGAGAAAAAGTAACTCAAGAGGGCTGTAGAAAAGTAAGTAAAAAGTGTTAATCAATAATCCAAAGAGGTTTGTACTGCGAATTCGCTTGTCATCGCTGACGTTTACACGCTACTTCTTATTTTGTCTCTGCAGTCATTCTTTTCCAACCTTTTTTTCTCTCTTACAAGACTAACAATTAACTGTCACCATTCTTCTACACTCTTCTTCTACTGTATTGGATGTCACGCTTTGTTTCGTAATCTTGTTTGCTTCACGGTTCATTACTGTTTTCTTGTTTTGAAGCGCTGATTGCCTCGAAGTGTCCAAGTAACTGCAAAGTTGTAATTATGTAAATAATAATTATCGAACTTTCAAAATAAAATATTATACGTATGCGTAAGAAGTCGAATCCGCGGAAAAACTTCTAGTATACGCGATATTCATATTTAAGAAGTCTCCAGTAAAATTTATATTTCTGAACCTGTTATTAGGCATGGCAAATTTGCAACGAGCGCATATATTTCAAAATATTGTGCTTTATCTTTGTGGATATGATGAACCGGCTTCCTTAATTACATTTATTAATTTTTTGTGTGCGAACCACTGACCCTTTCAAAGAGAAAGCGAGCTCCCAATCTTTAACATACAATTTTTTTCCTATAATTTATCTTCCGTATCCATTACTGATCTTAAATGTTCAAACTTCAAATATTTCCACATATAAGATTCACATTCGCCCTCAGAATGTAGTGATCATTTGTTATTGATCCGTTCATGAAACCGTAAGCGACTGGTTCTGACATTTCAGAAGACATGTAAATACAAATTTTAAGAAACTAGGGCAGCATTTCCTGACTGCTATATATGAAAACATACTAATCCAATACTTTCAAAACTTGGAAAGATTTTTTAATTTTTAATTGCGCCGGTAATATGATAAGCTCGTCACTTACAGTCCCAATGTAGCGCGTTCCACGACTAGAAAACTGCTCATCAGTTCAGCGCCATACCCTTAGAAGCCGATGAATATTTTTGATACGCATATCCGCGTCGCCCTTTGGGTTCACTTTGCCTGTGTGGTTAGGAAACTCAAAATAACTTTGGTTAGGCGCAGCAGTTCCGTGAATGGGAATTTGCACAAAAAAAGGCTAAAAACTTTGGGAGATGAGCATACTATTGGCACTCGTACTAAAACTTCTTCTTGCTTATATTCTTTCGCCATCACTGTTGCACGAGCGTGAGGTAATTGTGGAAGTAAGGAACTCGGAAACACGTAACAACTTTCAAGAGATCCACTACCAAGTACATACATATATCAAGAAGATACACAGATGGTTCCACGCACACGAATACGCACATCACACTATTTATTCTCTAGTATTTAATTTTTGTTTACGTTATAAAATAATTATGTACCCTAGCTAACCAATTTATACATTCTAAGTAATTAAACTAAAGTGCTGTGGATTTGTTAATTGATCTCAGTGGACTGGGTTTCTATCTCTGCACACTTGCGCATATGTTAGGTATAGTGGATTGTGCGCAGTACGATAGTGCTATTCTAATTTTAATTTCCTTTAATATTCACTCGTATCTAGTTCTGCTCAAAATACATCATTGAAAAACCAACTTTAAGTATTTAACCTACATATTTGCGTTATTTGCATTTATATTTCGTTTCTTATTAATTTAAGTTATTATTTTATTTTTTTAATGTTCACGCATATATACAGAGCCTTAGCTTTCCAGTGCAAATAAATAAATTGATGAACCTCCTAATAAAAGTCAGTTCCAAAGACAACTTGCGGACTTCTCGGTGCACTCAACCCTTTCTGGCCCACTTTAACTTACAGTCCCAGGTGTTGGAAACAAAAATTGATGATGCATGCTGTACTTAAGTCGCCACAATACCTGTTTCGTTGTAACAGCCAAAGAGTTGTAGGCTATATGTTCNAGTCCCAGGTGTTGGAAACAAAAATTGATGATGCATGCTGTACTTAAGTCGCCACAATACCTGTTTCTTTGTAACAGCCAAAGAGTTGTAGGCTATATGTTCGGCTACAGTAATATGAACCAATTATAACCTAGACCAGTAAGATGGTTTGCGAATCATTAACGCATATGTAAAATAATTTGTCATTGAGCTTCGCAGTGTGTAGTGGAATACAAAAATTACCTGCACGGACGTAATGTACAGAATTGTGCACACTGGGCCTGAATGGTATAAGGGGATGGCTCGATCCATCATCGGTTCAGCAACTTCGCCAAGCGAAGCATGACGACTTAAGTTCGGTTCATAATCAATTTCGTGTAATGTTCAACCAATCATACACGACTAGAAATTAACTTGATTCTAGTGAAGTAGTGATTTATAAGCAAATAACGCAACATAACGTTTTCTTTTGGAAATTATATATGAAACAAATACAATTCATTATTTATTATTCTTTCTTCTACTTCAATTCTATTGGCTGAAGTCCCTGCTTATACACAGCACGAAATAAAATACCGCCGATTCCTGCACGCCTACAAAGTCGAGGATGTTTCTACACGACACGTACGCGATGACCATGTGCAGTTTCGTAAAAAAACACCTTCTTTCATTCTTATACGTACACGTTCATTACGTACACGTTCATTACGTACACGTTTTTCATCGTAAACCGACCCTTACTGACCTCGAACGACGAGAACGCAACAGCAAGGTGGAAACTGTCTCGACTGAAAATGTACTTGTGAAAGGCAATCGGTGTCACGTTCGCCGGCGTTCCGTTGTTTTTTTTTTTTTTTTTTTTTTTACAGCGCGAAAGACTAACTTCTGAGACACGCTCTTTCGCTAGCCACCAAGTTTCTAGTTAGTGACAGCTTCTGTAACCTCGTTAGAAGAGTTACGAATAATTTAACAGGTAGCAGTCGTGGCTACACAGCTGAGAAGGCCAGATATAGTACATTCACAGTTAATTTCAACTTTTCTGAAGCCCTCCTTATGTTCCACTTCCATGCTATTCCTCCGCCTCAAGCACACGACGCTTAGAAAATTACACCAAATGGACGACGCACCACATTTGCGCGCACTCAATTTAATAATATTTTGCGTAATAACTCTCTCTTCTTATGCGTTACCATTGCACCTCTTTTCTCTCTACGTTTATTCATTTTAATTATAAGTGAAATTTAATTCATAGATTAGATATGAGTAAGTTCAACTTAACCAAAAATAAGAAACTTTCATATTAACATTAGTGTAAAACGCTTATGATACAGGGAATATTTGGGAAACAACTAAGCAAGTCATAAAGATTTGATTTTTAAAAATGTGAAGATACCGCGAACAGATTGTAGACACTTTAAATAATTTTATACTCAATACCGTATTTGAACTTGTGCAAGCGGCACTAGGGCCGTATGAAAAGGAACTAGGATACTGAAATTAATAACTGCATACTTGAGTTTACAAAAGAGCCTGTTTAATTTTTTCTTTCCATTACACTAAGAGCGCTCACTGTCGGGCTGCCTTGAAAAAAACTGAGTTGCAATGAGAAACTTTGGTTTTGAGCGCCGGTGAGGATGGAATGTGGTGAAGACGGAGCACCGCGGTGGAATGCAAGGTTGTGAGGAAGGGGAGAACTCCGAGTAAACCCGCAGGCCAACGGCAACGTCCACCACGTTTCTCACGTGTGAAAATCCGGGTGACCGCTCCAGGAATCCAGTCCAATTATACGTGATGGAAGTCGAGTAGTTTGCCAAATCACAACCCCGGCCCCTTACTACTTTGAAAAGAAAGACAAATTCTTTTTGTCGCCTTGTTTTCAAAATTAGATAATCACTGCAGAAGGTCACGGAATACAAAATTACTATGATAAATATAATCATAGTTTCTTCTTCCCACAAATACATTATTTGTAATATTTAGGAGCTTCGGCCATTTCACTGTGTCTTTTCCTGCAGTAGAGCAGCCAACGTTATAAATACAATTTTATGGTTTCAGGAAGAAAGCAAGCAATTAAATGGTGATTGTGTTGCGCGTAATCTAGGTTTTAAAAAAGAGTTTCTTGATTAAGGAGCTAGTTTTGGTTGATAAAGGGGTAACATGACTTTTTGTTGAATATAAAATAATGGCGGGAAAGCACGCGTGTGTACAATATCTATCACTAGAGACCGGAAAAATTCGCGAGTTCAATGGCCTACAGGCTAGACTCTACAGTCTTATGTATCGTACAAATATGCCGATGCCAACTGCGCATTGATTGTCCGCTGTCACAGTGGAGGCAACGACTGGGCCACCGTTCTCCAGGAGGTGTCAAACACCGTGTGGACCAATAGCTAAATGTACACAAATACACATGTTTTGAATTATAGCTTGATCCAAAATAAATTCGCGAATACACACTCCGGGGAGTGTAATATGACCATGTAGGAAGAGAAAATAAAAATACGACTTGAAGTAAAGGACCGTAACTTTGTTTACGTACTCCTATAGACAAATATTAATATTCCCCAGCCACGGACAACTGCAGTTCTCCACGAATAACAAGTTGTGTCTCTCTCGTTACGAATAAATAAGAAATGCTACAGCGGTCGTGGGCATGTTACAGGGGGAAGCAGCAGTAGTACTTGATAATTCTCCTGACTTAGCCTTGTCTACGTGTGAGGTGTACGTCCGAGATAGGGACGGGAACGAAGTGCGTCCTCAGGGCCAAGAATCAAACTCCTACAGAGGAAGAAATCCATGCAAGAAGGCACGCACGGTGGCAGAGAGGCATTGGGCGAGCATGGCCGTGAATAATGCAATGACTACTTCCCCGAGTATACATGTGGCCCATTTCGTAACTAAGAAGGTAGAGGATAAAACCGGCATAGAAAGGAAATAAGTTCAAACTTATAACATTCGTTCACAGAAAATGCTACCGGAGAAAGAGGGCAGGAACTGCTTTCTGTTGGTGAAAGAGAACATACTAACATAGAGGGGATGGGAATTTATTTTAAGTGTACAGTTTGTGCTGGGTTGACCACAGTGATGTGTGAACACCACTTGGGTTGTAGGGCGGGGGTGGCGCACATATAACCCCCTCCCTCCTATCAACGCATATGAATCCACAGAAGTCTCTTAAAACCCTTTAAAAGGTTAGGGGGGGGGATGTTTTCGTGAATTGAAGCCTAACTTCTTATAAATTGACGACAACTCTGCGCTTGAAACACGTGACGTCTATCAGCAAACTGCTGCCGGCCTCAAACCATGAACGTCTATCGTGATGTCCAAGGTCATATTACTGGAGAATTTTTCCTCATCTCTTGCGTGCTATTTGAAGGACAATACCTCACAACGCACCGCCAATAAAAGTCAATTGGTCTGATGAACAACTCGTAAATGTACACAGGCATATTCTCAGCACAGGGGCGAATCAAAGGGATGGCCAAGGATGAGCCTCCTTCCACTTTGGAGTTTGATTTTACAGTGAACATGATGAGATTATTCTTGAAATAAAGTACGATGTTAATAAAGCAGTATAACGTAAACTAAATATAGAAACAACAAGTTTTGAAATGTATTTAGACAGCCAAGCCAAAATGTACCGAGAATTACATATGGCATTAAAAAATTAACGCTTTCCGGTAAGCACCTGGTTTGAAAGTAAACGTAATGCACAGTGTGCCTTACCTCAAGCAGCTCCCTCCTAAACAGATTCCTAGAGCCGCCACTGCCTAAGCACTGTTTCTTCTGCAGCACACCCACGCCTCGCCGCTGGTGACACATTAAAATAACCAGTTTACGACAGCGACGACGTAGAAAACAAGTTTGTGACGTTACGACTCCTCTGTTGATATAGTCTGTTCACGGTTAATCGAACACTTTCGAAAGTTCTGCTTAGGAACTATTTTCCTTCTTGTTTCGTATCTTTCCGCTGTATGTGTACTATTAACATTGCCATTGCCCTCTTACTTTATTCAAGCGCGATACAAGTGAAGCCGTGGAATTATTAAAAAATTAAATGTGTAAATATCACGCAAATTAGTGCTCTTAAGAGTACGACACAAGAAACACTAACTTCAGTGGCAATTTATTTAAATTATACTCTCTCAGTACGTCAACTATTAGAACTATTTGCATTAATTTGCTGCGAACTTAACCGGGAACTTACATGCCGGTGTATTCTGTAAAATATTTGCAGTATTTTTTTCAAAGCTTGAGTTCGAAAGTGTTGACTTGACCGTGAACAGCGTTTACGATATATTTAGTGCCGTAGAAGAAAACTGAGGAAGCGTGCGCGCCCAAGGTGCGCAGTAGCGGCTACGTGTCCCTACATTGGACTCATTTTCTACCAATACGACTATCATAAACGGCGAGGACAGGATTTGAGGTTACAACACTAGTTAAGTAAACAAGTGACTTAGGATGTCTCTATAATACATATGAAGAAATTTTAGTACAATTAAATTTAACTTAAATTGGTATTTTATTAATTTACCATTGTTCGTAAGGGGGGAGGGGGAAGCCGGGAAATGTCTCCCCTCTGATTTATTTTTCCGCAACTTCTACATTCCTGTGTTCGCTCCCAACCGGGAAAAGAAAATTTTTATATCCATAATGCGATTTTGTGATTGATTTGTGAAATATCTATTGTTTTCATAAATGTTTGCTGCTATTTTTGTATTCATGATACGATATTCCGATTGAATAGTGAAATACTTATTGTTTTATTAAATGTATTTTGCTATATTTGTATCCAAAATATGATTTTGTGAACGATTTGTAAAACATATATCTACTGCCTGTTAAGTCGTAAGGTAAGATATAAAGAGTTATCAATGAGCCATACATTCCATGTACCATATCAGGTACCAAAGCAGCAACTAAAATTGACGTAAAGAGCATTAAGAATGGTACATAACCTTATAACAATAAACTTCAAAAGCTAATATGTATTAATTATATATATATATATATATATATATATAGAGACAGAGAAAGAGAGAGAGAGATCTTATTAACGTACCCCTGTTTTATGCCTGAAGGCTTATCAGGGGACGACTTACAAAATAAATTATCACCTAACTGAAACTAACACCCATGCTCCACCCGGGATTCGAACCCAGAACATCCATTACCCCAGACCGGCGGCGCACCAACAGACTGCGCCACACAAACACACATACACACACATATATCCAGAGAGAGAGAGAGAGAGAGAGAGAGAAGGGCTTACCTTTCGAAAATTAAGAATTAAACAACGGCGTACCTGAGTGCGACTTTGACAGTTGTATAGGGTGTGTGGTAGGTGAATGCTGGGTACGTGCACAGACGATAACCTGTCTAGTCACCTCTGGTCTGTGTTTAGTGCAGGAGGCGCCGCCGTCGGCGAGGAGACATCGAAAGTGGGCGTTGCAGTGCGAGAGCGCTGGTATGCCGCGCGGAGGCTATCCAGGTCACAGAAGTAGGGCGTCGCTATAGTCGTCGCGTCGCCTGCTGGAGCTTGACTCGTCCAACTGTCGCGTCGACGCAGTGGACACGCCGCTCCGCGCCTTCGGGCCTCCTCCGACACGCACATTCCCAGCCCGGCTGGAGGCCGGTTCGCGGTCACTTTCGTGTATCATCCATTCACGGTTACTTCTAAAACCCTGCTCAAGTTCTACTTGCAGGTATTCCTCCGCCTCAAGCACACAAACTTTAACCAAGTGTAGAAAATTACCTATACTGACCGGACAACGCGCCGTATTCGTGCGCAATCACTTTAATAATATTTTGCGTAAGAACCATTTCTTANCGGTTACTTCTCAAACCCTGCTCAAGTTCTGCTTGCAGGTATTCCTCCGCCTCAAGCACACAAACTTTAACCAAGTGTAGAAAATTACCTATACTGACCGGACAACGCGCCGTATTCGTGCGCAATCACTTTAATAATATTTTGCGTAAGAACCATTTCTAACTAGGCATTACCAATTCACCTATTTTATCTCTGTTTATATTCGTGAGTGACTGAGTGAGTGAAGAGATTTGGGCGGCTCTTAACAGCGAGGTCTTGAGAGCCGATGAGGGTGAAACGAGGTGTGTAGGGAGCAGCACCGGAATGAAAGGGCGGGGTAAATGGAAACCCACCGACCAGTGGCATCGTCCGGCTCGATTCCCACTTGCGAAAATCTGGAGCGAACTGGCAGGGGATTGAACCCGGTTCGCCTAGGTGGGAGGCGAGCAGTCTTAACAGCTCAGCCACCATGGCCCCCTGTTTGTATTTGTATTAATAATAAATTTAATGTAATTCAAAAATAAAATATAAGTTGAAGTTTCATTTAACAAAAAACTAATATACCATAACTTTAACAAAAGTATAGAACGCATGTGATACATCACATATTCGGGAAACCTCTGAACACGCCATACATGGGATGATTTTTCGAAGGTACGGTTCACAAAGTGTGGAGATACTGTGAATAACTATACGTAAGAGACGTCTGCATAGAACGCTTACAAAATTACGTAGTTTATAGTGAATGTGCTCGTCTCATGTTCAACCAATCACAGACGACTAGAAATGAACTTGAATATTAGCAAAATTATGATTTATCAACAAATGTACAATTTCATTAAATTTTTCCGTTAGTACTTACTGCGCAGGAGTCTGTCAATAATACCTGTAACACAAAACTCAATTAAAAAATACAAAATTTAAAAAAAAAATGTACTTTTAGATACCATTTAGAAGTATATTTTATTTGGGAAAGAGAAATAAAAACCTACGTTTTCTTCTAGAAGTAAGACATTCTCTTAATTGGAATAAATTACTCTTTGTTCTACTTTTCTCCCGCAATCCTATTGGCTGAAGCCCTTACGTACACGACACGAAATAAGATACGTATCGCCATTTCCTATGCGTCGAGTATGTTCCTACAGAACATGTACGCGATGACCATGAAGCGTTTCATAAAAATACCTTCTTTCATTCTGGGGCCCGCGGTGACTGAGTGGTTAGCCCGCTCACCTCCTACCAAGGAGAACCGTCTTCAATCTCCGGCTGGTTAACTCAGGTTTTTTGCATTTAGGAATCGTGCCGGACGATGCCCCTGGTTGGTGGGTTTTCTCGGAGATCTCCCGTTTTCCCCGCTCCTTCATTCCCGCGTTGCTCCATACTCACCTCGCTTCACCCTCATCGGCTCTCAAGACTACGATGTTAAGAGCCGCCCAAATCTTTCATTCTTTCATTATGATACGTACACGTTCATTACCTTCACATTTTTCTTTCGTAAACTGACCGTGTGATTTTGACAAGCGATTACGTAAAAAAATATGCCGTGTTAAAATATTTTATGCGAGTAAATAGTACTTGCAAGTTATTTCTAAAAGTTTAACAGTATTTCGTACAAATATATAATTTTAATGAAATTTTCGGTGACCCACACTGTTTACGGCCTATGTTCTATAGGCTCGCTCCAGTTAAAAGGAGCCGTTACTTAAGTGCATGCCATCCAGCGCTTAACTACACCTCTCTTCTCCATACATATTATTATTTATATTATTATTAAGTTATGTGTACCGGAAATATATGGTTTAAATAAATTCGTCTGGATGCTTCAAATACTGTTTAAGTCAATCGGGTACATTATGGTAGTTATTTCTCAAAGGCTTTTTCATAGGAAGTGGCTGCACTCACTTTAATTACAAAACAAGTCATATGACTATCTGAAACTAACGCAATTTTTCTTTCAGGTTACTTTTGTTTTTCCCCTTACGCTGACTTCCAATATTAAGACCAACGATTTTTGGTTTGTTGCAGTTAATATTTGATATGAAACAACAACAGGTGACGATGTTAAAGAATATTTGTGCTATTTTTTATTTGTTAAAAGAAATTCTATGAGTCAGTTTACGATGAATTAAAAAATTCATTAATTTATCGAGTTGTTAAATTTCTCTATGCAATGTTTAGGTACCTGATAACTTGCCAGTCACACAGTCAGACAATATGATTAGCAAATCGGGTAGCTCCTGATCATCTAGAGACAATTAATTTTTTACCTCACATTCATAAACAGGTTTGAGTTGACAAAAACTACGTAACTACGTTAACTACGCAACGCCAACATGAAATCTAGCTATAAAACGCTTAAAAATAATCTAGAATATTACGAGAGAAAGATTTTAAAATTTAATTATAAACCTGCATTAATTTACGCACAATATTTACTTGGTCTGACAAAATGTTCTATACACATCATGATATTTCCATCCCTGGCTTACTCGGGACCCGATCTCAGGACCACTTATATCGTAATTTGGCATCTCAACCAACTACATCACGAAGCTCAGCGCAGGAAGCCACTAGCTAAGTAAAACTTTTAAAAACAATGTTTCTATTTAACAACAGAACATTCAAGGTTACTGAACGTTTCACTACTTTGCTTCTAATGATCAAGGGCGTTAAACAGATGGTTGATAACCTAACCAAACCCAGCAGACTTATATGAACGAGCACGGTATGTTGGTAAATTGTTCGAGACAGTAAACACTTTGATTTTTTTCCCCCAAGTGAACAGGTCGTGCTGGTGTTTGTTTTTCCTGTCGTGCTACGCTCCTGGTTGAACTTCGGGTAAAAACGAAGAACAGTGTTCCATACCGCCGCCCAACGAGTGCCAAAAACAGTCGAAATTTTCTCAGGGCAGCGAAAATACTCTCGGTTTCCGTGGGGGAAAAAAAAAAAAGAAACCCTGCTGCTTTGTTCAGCCGTCAAACGACGATGATCCGCCGTTTCTCGCCACGGACTCGCAGGCAGCATCACCAACACCGGCTGCTCTGGTGAACTCTGTTGGAGAGTTGTTGAGTNCCAATTCACCTATTTTATCTCTGTTTATATTCGTGAGTGACTGAGTGAGTGAAGAGATTTGGGCGGCTCTTAACAACGAGGTCTTGAGAGACAATGAGGGTGAAGTGAGGTAAGTAGGGAGCAGCGCCGGAATGAAAGGATGGGGTAAATGGAAACCCACCGACCAGCGGCATCGTCCGGCGCGATTCTCACTTGCGAAAATCCGGAGCCAACTGGCAGGGGATTGAACCCGGTTCGCCTAAGTGGGAGGCGAGCAGTCTTAACAACTCAGCCCCCATGGCCCCCTGTTTGTATTTGTATTAATTATAAATGAAATATAATTCAAAAATAAAATATAAGTTGAAGTTTTACTTAACAAAGAACTAATATACCATAACGTTAACCTAGGTATAGAACGCATGTGATACATCACATATTCGGGAAACCTCTGAACACGCCATACATGGAATAATTTTTCGAAGGTACGGTTCACAAAGTGTGGAGATACTGTGAATAGACCGTACGTAAGAGACGTCTGCATAGAACGCTTACAAAATTGCGTAGTTTATAGTGAATGTGATTGTCTCATGTTCAACCAATCATAGACGACTAGAAATGAGCTTGATTTTTAGCAAAATTATGATTTATCAACAAATGTACAATTTCATTTCATTTTTCCGTTAGTACTTACTGCGCAGGAGTCTGTCAATAATACCTGTAACACAAAAATCGATTACAAAATACAAAATTTAAAAAAAAATTTACTTTTAGATACCATTTAGAAGTATATTTTATTTGGGAAAGAGAAATAAAAACCTACGTTTTCTTCTAGAAGTAANTACTTTTAGATACCATTTAGAAGTATATTTTATTTGGGAAAGAGAAATAAAAACCTACGTTTTCTTCTAGAAGTAAGACATTCTCTTAATTGGAATAAATTACTCTTTGTTCTACTTTTCTCCCGCAATCCTATTGGCTGAAGCCCTTACGTACACGACACGAAATAAGATACGTATCGCCATTTCCTATGCGTCGAGTATGTTCCTACAGAACATGTACGCGATGACCATGAAGCGTTTCATAAAAATACCTTCTTTCATTCTGGGGCANCGAGTATGTTCCTACAGAACATGTACGCGATGACCATGAAGCGTTTCATAAAAATACCTTCTTTCATTCTGGGGCATGCGGTGGCTGAGTGGTTAGCCTGCTCACCTCCTACCAAGGAGAACCGTCTTCAATCTCCGGCTGATTCACTCAGGTTTTTTGCATTTAGGAATCGTGCCGGACTATGCCGCTGGTTGGTGGGTTTTCTCGGAGATCTCCCGTTTTCCCCGCTCCTTCATTCCCGCGTTGCTCTATACTCACTTCGCTTCACCCTCATCGGCTCTCAAGACCATGATGTTAAGAGCCGCCCAAATCATTCATTATGATACGTACACGTTCATTACCTTCACATGTTTCTATCGTAAACCGACCCTGTAATTTTGACAAGCGATTACGTAAAAAAATATGCCGTGTTAAAATATTTTATGCTAGTAAATAGTACTTGCAAGTTATTTCTATAAGTTTAACAGTATTTTGTACAAATATATAATAGTAATGAAATTTTCTGTGACCAACACTGTTTACGGCCTATGTTCTATAGGCTCGCTCCAGTTAAAAGGAGCCGTTACTTAAGTACATGCCATCCAGCGCTAAACTACACCTCTCTCCATACATGTTATTATTTTTATTATTAAGTTATGTGTGCCGAAAATATATGGTTCCAATAAATTCGTCTGGATGCTTCAAATACTGTTTAAGTCAATCGGGTACATTATGGTAGTTATTTCTCAAAGGCTTTTTTATAGGAAGTGGATACACTCACTATCATTACAAAACAAGTCATATGACTATCTGAAACTAACGAAATTTTTCTTTCGGGTAACTTTTGCTTTTTCCGTTGCACTGACTTCCAATATTAATACCAACGATTTTTTGTTTGTTGCAGTTTATATTTGATCTGGAACAATAACAGGTGATAATGTTAAAGAATGGAGGTGCTATTTTTTATTTGTTAAAATTAATTATATGAGTTAGCTTACGATGAATTAAAAAATACATTAATTTATCGAGTAGTTAAATTTCTCTACGCAATGTTTAGATCCCTGATAACTTGCCAGTCACACTGTCAGACATTGTGATTAGCAAATTGGGTAGCTCCTGATCAGCTAGAGACAATTAATTTTTTACCTCGCATTCATAAACAGGTTTGAGTTGACAAAAACTACGTAACTACGTTAACTACGCAACTCCAACAAGAAATGTAGCTATAAAACGCTTAAAAATAATATAAAATTTGACGGGAGAAAGATTTTAAAATTAAATTATAAACCTGCATTAATTTACGCACAATTTTTACTCGGTCTGACAAAATGTTCTACAGGGGGTGGACAAAATAATATGAACACCATGCAATATAGTACATTTTGTTGCATGTTAGCAACACTGCTTCCGTGTAAATAANTATTATACGCTTTGTTCCGCGACGGTTAAATCAAGCGATCGGTGAAATGTGTGATCTCTCAGACTTCGAAAGAGGGCAAATAGTCGGTTAGCGTCTATGACGAAAACACCTGAATTATTTAACGTTTCACGAGCGACAGTATCTATGGTAATGACAGCATACACAAAAAATGGTAAAACATCATCGGCGAAGAGGAATAATGGACGAAACCCAAAGTTAACTGACAGAGACCGACGAAGATTAAAAATAATTGTTTCCAGACAACATAAAACTACCGCGGTAAAAGTGACAGCAGAATTCAATACTCAATTGAGTAATACTGTTTCGACAAAAACAGTACGGCGGGAGCACCACAAAGATAACATTCATGGAAGGGCTGTAATTGCGAATGTGGTATGGTACGATGAATCATCGTTTACATTGTTTCCTACAAACGGCCGGGTTTATGTATGGAGAACCCGAAAAGAAGCCTACGATCCGGACTGCCTGCTTCCTATAGTCAAGCATGGGAGAATTTCCGTTATGATTTGGGCGGCTATATCGTGGTATTCAGCTGGCCCTCTCATTCACATCACTGGCCGGATTACTGCAAATGAATATCTCGACATCCTCAATGATGAAGATCTTACTATGACTTGCATATTGCTGCCAAACACTGCCATATTCCAAGATGATAATGCGCCCATACACACATCCAAAAAGTTTCAGTCTTGGTTTGAGAAGCATCATAATATCATCAAACATCCTCCCTGGCAAGCACAATCGCCAGACCTCAACATAATTGAACCGTTATGGGGAGTTTTAGAGAAGAGAGTGAGTAGCAGATTTCCATCTCCAATAACATTGAAGCAATTGGCGGATGTTTTGGTACAATAATGCGACAACATTCCGTTGGAAACTATTCAGACACTCTACGAATCTATTCCGCGAAGAATTGCAGCTGTTCTAAAAGCAAATTGTTGCCCAACACCTTATTAATAAATAAATATTGGGTATATTTCAGGTTATCATATTATTTTGTCCATCTCCTGTATATACATCATGATATTTCCATCCGTGACTTACTCGGGACCCGATCTCAGGACCACTCATGTCGTAATTTGGGATCTCAACCAACTTCATCACCAAGCTCTGGGCAGGAGCCACTAGCTAAGTAAAACTTTTAAAAACAATGTTTCTATTTAACAACAGAACATTCAAGGTTACTGAACGTTTCACTACTTTGCTTCTAATGATCAAGGGCGTTAAACAGATGGTTAATAACTTAACCAAACCCAGCAGACTTATATGAACGAGCACGGTATGTTGGTAAATTGTTCGAGAAAGTAAACACTTTGATTTTTTTCCCCCAAGTGAACAGGTCGTGCTGGTGTTTGTTTTTCCTGTCGTGCTACGCTCCTGGTTGAACTTCGGGTAAAAACGAAGAACAGTGTTCCATACCGCCGCCCAACGAGTGCCAAAAACAGTCGAAATTTTCTCAGGGCAGCGGAAATACTCTCTGTTTCCGTGAGGAAAAAATTAAAAAAAGAAACCCTGCTGCTTTGTTCAGCCGTCAAACGACGATGATCCGCTGTTTCTCGCCACGGACTCGCAGGCAGCATCACCAACACCGGCTGCTCTGGTGAACTCTGTTGGAGAGTTGTTGAGTCAAGAGGTCGTGGAGATATTTGGACGGCTATTAACAACGAGATCTTGGGAGCCGATGAGGGTGGAGTGATGTGAGTACAGGACAGCATTGGAATGCAGAGGGGGGGAACCCATCAATCAGCGGCATCGTCCGCCATGTTTCCCACACGTGAAGATCCGGGTGACTACGCCGGGAATCGAGCCCGGTTCGTCTTCGTAGGAGGCGGAAAGTCTGACTACTAAGTCACCGCATCTCCTTGGTATGCTCTTGTCGATATTTTCCAGGATGTACGTACAGTACGCCAGCGGGGGATTTTAATACACAACACCAACAAAACCATCATCGTAAGTTAATGATCCAAAAATCATTACTCTGCGTCACACAGTACAAAATTCCGCTGATGTTTATGTGTGTAGAGAAAGAATATAAACACAGTAATCCACAACAGCGCGTACATTTAATTTTTAGCATTATGAAGTGCTACCGTCCTATTTCAGATCTAAACCTTTTCTAATTTTAAATGTTATATTCCACGTGCCGCAGTTCGCGCAAATTATAAATATGACGTACCTATTGATTAACGTTGGGCGAATGTCGTCTCGGATTATCTTGATAAATAAATGGTTTGGCTTGCGCGCTAAGTGAATACCTATAAATTTGGCTAAATCTTCTTCCATAAGCAAGAAAAATAAGTATAGCCAAATGATTCGTGCATTTAACATCTTTGCGCGTACGAAAATTACTCTACAACACGTGGCCAGATATCAGAACAATGGTTGCTGAAGACTAATTTCAAACTTTACGCACGTAAACTGGTAGCGGCACAGTTAATAAATTGCTTTTACGCATGTGCGATAGACATAAAAGCAATATGCGGGACAAGAAAGCAATACTTGCTACGTTACGAAAAGGAGTGAGTGTCGCATTTTACAATAATTGAAGTACCCCCCAACAGTAATATCCTGGCGCCTCCAAGTCACGCAATTAAGAAAACGTAACCCCGTACTTTAGCACACAAATAAAAACAGCATTGAAAAAAAATCTATGAATTTTTTTAACTCTTTTAGGACATAAGGGTTAGTTATTCTCATTCATCGATATTATAAAATAAACAACAAACGACAGTAATACTTTGAAAGGCAGGCTGCGTTACTCAATTGGACGTGGTATGTTACTATTCGAATACCGATGCCAGTCTTAATATTTTTAAAAACTGTTGTTGCTACATGCAGCATAGTTGCTCACACATTCCAAACATGTTCGCAAGACCTGAAAAAGTTTCTGTTGGAACTAATTTCAAACTGCATTTTATATTCACGTGTCAACTCGAATCGATGGCATTTGTTCATTGGCTACTGCCGCAATGGGAAATCAGAGAGTATATCGTCTAGGCTGCACGTAACAATGCTTCCCCGTTTGTTGTGAGTTCGATACCACAACGACGTGTCTAGAAATCTGTTCAACTACTGTAAAAGTAACTTCAGTTTTTTTTTTAATGTTCCGCCTATCGCAAAATATTGCACAAAATGTCCGGTTTCTACACATGAGCCACTATCGGCTGGCGTCAAACTGATTGTGAAACGGTCTATTCCATGTTTGATCGCGATAAGTCACGGTGCACTCATTATCCTTCGGTCTGCAGAAATTACTGTTTAAAAATCGCATCTCGAGATTGTACAGTTGTGGAAGCAAGTATTCGCATCGCATGCTCAGCGATATTTCACAGACCACAATGCCCAGGCAGCGGAATAGTCATTGGCCGTCACAATTACCACCGACATTGGTTTCTCAGGATAGCACTATTTTTTTCTGGTAAACTGCCGATTCTACTGGTAACGGAGGGTTTTTTTAAATAATGAAAATGGATTTTTATAAGCATTTATACTGGTTTCCCGAGTATTCGATGACCGAGGCCTGGAAGGTTCAAAATGGTACTGATCACATAGAGCATGCCTCAAGATCTGAGAATCGAGATGATATAAAAACAAAGGAGTGCAGTGTAATGTTCGGTTTGCTTATGTTTTTCTGTCCACAAATTTCCTACATTCGTACAGTTGCATTTTGGTGGTTACCTTCGCCATCCTGCCGCACATTATCCATAAGATTGCAAAACGAAGTGCCAAAAACTCCGGAAGTATGCCTGCACAGAAGAGGAGCGCGCGCTGACAATCGTGCTTTTCAGTGACCCACATTCATAAGCGCTCGTTGATTTCGCAGACACAAATACACAGCATCCGAGATAAATTCGGATGTTTCTGCAACTCTGCTTCTGTCTCCGTAGTCTTCCGTATCCTTCACGCATGCCATCTGCGCTGTTCACGTGAACAATCTCTCTCACATATCGTTACTTCCAACTTTTGTGAAACCCTGCTTCATGCAGACAAAGCTTAACTGTCTAGGAAATTACGCGAAAAGCACAACGCACCGCATTCGTGCACACTCAGTTTAATAATATTTTGTGGGAGGACTATTTCTTACTAGGCGTTGCCGACACACCTGTTTTCTCACTATTTTTGTTCGTAATTTATTATACTTAAAATGTTATAATTTAAACATAAAGTTCAATTTAACCAAAAATAAGTTACATTTATGTTAACATAATTATAAAACGCTTGTGATACGTGACATATTTAGGAAATAACCCAACATGCCATACATGGGGAGATTTTTCAAAGGTTTGATTCAAAACGTGTGAAGAAACCGCAAATAGACTGTACCAACAGTACTTCTGAAAATTTTATACGATATCACGGACAATCCAGAAATATTTAAGCCCAACTGTGGCTCGTTGTTACAGCAATACGCAAAAATGTGGAGGCACTGATAATTTAAAAAAATTGTGACTTTATAGGCTCACGCTACATTAGGTAGTAGTATTTAAGGAATTAGAATCAATTCTCAGATAAAACTATGTAAGGTAGGACACACTTCCGGATTTCTCGAGTCACGCGAGTGTCCAGCGGGTTGTGCGAAGTCACGGAGCAGGGCACATTAAAAATAAAATCGGAGGAGGACGAAGTACAGGCCTTCGAAAAGCCTGTTTGAATTATTTTCGGTTATCTTCTTTCGGTAGATGTCGAACATTCACCGGGACTCTGAATAGTTGTCGTTAAAAGTAAGTGATTCTTCGAAGGCTGTAACTGATTTTTTAATGCCAACAAAATTGAATTTTTTGTCAGCGTTTGGTGGAGATTTTAACGTAGTTTAAGAAAATATAACTAGACTTCAAATAAGGACTGTGAAATATTTCATCCAAACGTAAAATGTTGAGCAGAAAGTGAAGACTTCTTCGAAGTTCCTCTAAATTTTCTAGTTCTAACATGGCCCTTAATCTAAGATGACTTCAAAAATAAAAAAAATTTTGGAGGCATATGGAACACATCCTGTAAGGCCATCCTTGATCAATTTTACTTCGTAAAACAAATGTTGGATTTTTAACACGTTTGTATACTCACTCTAACCAATTATTTGTAATTAATTTTGATTAGATGAAAATTTGTAAAAGTATTTTATTCATATAAAACTGATTGTCTTTCGTAAATTAATATATAAACAAAAACGTCCATCACAGCTAACCATGTGACTTTGAAAGTTTTGTTGGTCTGTTGTAGGTCAATGTTGAGCACATGCACAGAAAACGAGAAATTGGCCTAACTCATATTCTGTTTATCGACCCATCTCCGCAAGGCATGAGTTCGTATCTCCCTCCCTGCACCTCGCACTACGCGTGTTGCAGGTAGGGATATATGACAAGTATGGCTAAACCTGACCATTAAAATTTCACATACACTTAAGCTACCCTACTAATATTATAAATGCGAAAGTCTCTGCATGTGAAGTGTGTGTATGTTTGTTACCACTCAGCTCCATAACGGCTTGACGGATTTTGATTAAATTTGGTATGCAGGTACTTTAGGTCCTGGAATAGGAAATACGATATTTTTTTATCTCAGAAAATTGTACGGTACCTGTGAAATAACAACAAAACGTATTTCTGCAACGGCTGGGAATGTGACTTAAATATTGTTTTCCTCTAGTGTCAGAGTTTATCAGGCCACCCAAGGACATCTAAAATGGCTTAACGACTGCTATCAATCGATAACAACCGGGACCGAATATAAAAAGTGCTCTCCGAAGCCCGGAAGCGCTCAGATGTTATGCCACTAAACGGTCATCCATCCAAATCCGTGCCGCTGGGAACGTTGCTTAATTTTTGTGATTGATTAAGATCCCTCAGCCAAGCGCAAAAAGTAGTACCTAGGTACACTTAATTCTAAAGCTACAACTTGATGAAACTCACGTTTTGATTTTCATTCATCGACGCTGGAAAGCAGAAATGTGGTAACTACGCGATAGTTGCACAGATACACTCCAAAAACAATACCCTTCTTCTTGGCTATCGATTAAAAAATATTTCGTTTCTTTTGGGTTGCCGTAATCATTTAAAAACCTAGGACAACATAGCATAATTTTATAACTCTTTTTTTCACATAAATGAATTGTATTTTCCTAATTTATTTATTGGTAAAACTCAACGTACCCGGGCGAAGACGAGCCGGTTCACTATTATTACATAAAAATACGCACACCACAGCAAAAATGGTAAATAGGCGTATGTTGGTAGTAAATTTTACCCTGTTAGCAATTAAGGCAAAGTTCCTAAGTTCTATAATTTTAAAATATTAAATGTTATGGTCAGATTCTTTTCTGTTTGTGTGAATGTGGATTACCGAAATGGAATTGTATCGGAAGTCGTGGCGAGGTGACCGGCTGGCGGTATATGGTAAGGGGGAGGGAGGCCTAGCAAGGCGACGTTGGAGGCAGTTCGCAAGGAGGCCGACGCTAATGNACAGAGCATGATTGGCTGCACGAGTGTCTGAAAGCGAGTATTGTTACCTGACCGGCTATCGCCAGCCGCAAAAGACTCCTCAGGATGTCTTCCAAAACGTCACCTGGCGAGTAAACTTCACTCTTCGGCTGTGCCCAAACACTCGAGAGTATATGCTTTACACGCTTTTGCCGGTGTTACGAAACTACTCTAAGAATCTTGCAAGAGTGAAACTTTTACAGGCATTATTTTGTCGAGTAATACAGTATACAGCGGACAATAATGGGAAATTTAGTTGAATTAAGCCAACTGAAATTATATGTGAACATTCTGTTTATAGACAAGATGATAAAATACAATTTATAGGTTACAATTTTTTCACTCAAAAGTTTAGTTGTTTATATTGCTGCTTTTTTTTTTGGACATAATTTAGTCCATTCACTATTACTTCCGTCTTTTCTGAAGCCCTGCAAATGTTTTACTTCCAGGATATTTCTCCGCCTCATGCAAATAATATTTAACGAAGACTATACATAGTGTGCACTCACTTGAATAATATTTCGTATAAGAACTATTTATTACTAGGTATTTCCAACATACATATTTTCTCTCTGTGCTAGTCATATTAATTATAAATTATTTATTATAATCTGTAGATAAAAGGTAAAGTAAAAGTTCAATTTAACCATAAATAAGGTACTTCCATGTTAACACAAGTATAAAACGCTTGTGATACATATCACATTTAGGAAACAACAAACATGTCATATACGGGGTGATTTTGCAAAGGTTTGACTAAAAAAAATGTGAATAAACAGCAAATAGACTACAGATTATTGCCACATATTTGCGTTCATTTGCATTTTGCACATACTAAATAAGTTGCGTGNTTTGCGTTCATTTGCATTTTGCACATACTAAATAAGTTGCGTGTGGTGAAGTGTTGCAAGGTAAGCTGGTGCTTGCTCACTGCTGTACATTCTCGGTGCACGCCAGTAACCACCGTGCAGCCTAGGGAAACTGAATGCATTCCGACCACTCACAAGCGAGCAGCAAGGAACCCATTACACGCTTCCTGTGGCGTCGCCTGCCGAGCTACGTTTTACTGGTGGAAGTGTGAACTAGCAAGCAACAGGGTACAGCACTGAGATAACCGCAGATTACCTTGCAACAGTTCACCACACGCCAATGTAGCAAATGTTTGTCAAAACATGTTATTTACATTATACTCGTTCCAAATCCTCGTTTACTCTAGGTTCGCTCGGCTTTTACTCTACGCTACTTCACTCCACTCTCGGCGTGGCGTTTTGGAACGTGGCCTTATTGGTTGGGCTGCGTCTGGCAAGTTAAACTGCTAGGTATATTCTGTACCATATAAGAAGGCCACTTTTTGACAGCTCGATGAATGTAGCCCCACTGTTTACATCTGACTACGTATCCTTCCGCCATCAGCTGGTCCGTCACGTCGGGGCTGTATTTTTTATCAACACGCTGTCAGCTAATCCACTTCTCATTGTACTGTAATGCTAAACAAATTTTAAGATATTTTAAGACTGACATTTGTCAAAAAATATAAGTAGGTTTTAAAGTTAAAAATATAAAATGTTGCAAATAATTACATATTTGATAACTCTTTTTTAATTTGTCCGAGATAGCGAATTTGGGTTAAAATTTGCGAGACGGTCTGTTGTATATATTATTACACTTTGGACGTTATAGCTAATATATACAAGTTGCAAATATGTGACGTGGAATAACGTTAGAATTGCTTAAAAACTATTCACGCGTGTCTCACTTTCTACGGAAACAAGGAGATGGGTTTCTAGAGAACAATATGGCGTATAATTTACGTAGACGAACGATTACCGGCCGAATATAAATGACTTGTACTCCAAATCGTTGTAGATTACATATATGTTACTTTAAAAATTATGCAGAGCTCGTGGAAAAAAAATAACTATTGGCATATGTTTGTAAATTCGTAATATATCGCGCAAGAAAGAGGTTGTTTTCTAGCTGGTAATAGCTCGCAGAATATCCGATAGATAGCGCGCAGCACGTTACGGCGAAGTTTTGAGTAACTCTCTTTATGGTCAAGAGATAGCGAATTTTTTAAAGTTGATAATTCTTATGTTACGGGCTGGAAATATATTTAAAATTCGTGTCGTTTCGTCAAATTATTAGAAAAAATAATTCAACAATATTATGCAATATTTCTGTATGCTTTTGGAATTAATATCATGAACGTGTTGAAAACAAGGTTTGAGATGGATGATACTACGTGAAAAAGCTTTCTGAAGTTAGCACAACTTCAGAAAACTTTTCCACCTCGTATCGTTCTATTGTACATTTCATTTTGAACACCTATGCATAACTACATTATCACTAAGTTTAGTTTTCAACGCTAACAACCATTGTTTTGTGACCTCATAAAATAAAATGTATTAATAAATATACGAACTCTTTCTTATCCGCGCATTTTCTGCTTTTCTGATGTGCATCGGCAGTGCACACAGAATAGCCAACGTAATTTTAACTTTTGTTCGTTCGTGCATCAGCTGATACAGGATTTTGTAAATGGCGCTTTGTTTGTTTCGTAAACGTTAAGTTGCCACTCACTGGCTGTCAGAAAGTGGCCTTCTTATACGGTATGGACTTTACTGATTGGCGAACGGCGTTGCACCATGTAGCTGGCTAGTGACGCCATTTTGTTGGCACGTGTAGCTGGAATTCGCGGTAGAAGGGGCTGTTTCACATCTGAATATACTTAATTATTTGGTGTCATTACAAGAGAGTGCCATGGACTATTTCACTGTGCGTAAGTAGACTGACCCGGGTAAAGTTTACCCTGGAAGAACGTCTATATTAACAAAGCGTAGGGTATGTTACCAGGTAACTTGCTGCGATAGTCGTTCCTCCAGGGTAAATTTCTAACGTGGTTTTTTTAATAAATATACAGACATATTTATATAATTAATGAAGTGGATAATGGAATCACAGCACGAAAACCAATAATATATAATCCTAATGACTTCCTGTAGCACAAAAACTGACAATATCAAAATAATTGGTCAAAATTATCAGGTCACTACAAAACATCTGACCGGACGCAACAGTTAAAGCTTAAAAAGGACATTTACTCTTTTTGCTGGACATCTGGTAACGCTATTTTCACTGGAGTTAAGAATGATGTGTGTTCATTGCAGTGCTACAAAATATGTCTGGGATCTGGAAAAGACTGGTTTATAAGTATGCGTGAATGTATATAATTCTTACACATATGATATTAGTTAAATCTCATTAAAACTTTCGCATGAGGGGTGGCCAAAAAAATAGCTTTTTCACTTGTCACACCTTTATTGGCACGTATGATTAAACCAAGGAATACCTTAAAGTTTAGATTTTTTCAAATTCTTTATTTGTTTATTATTCAAAAACGCATTCCCATGCACAAATTAAATTAAAACTAAAATGTTTCCCATTCGTATGGAATTCTCAACTGATACCACAACGCAAATTCAGCCCAGAAGTAATTTTGCATGAACGAATATCAATACTGCAAACAAAGGACAACAAATCGTTTCTTGGATCTGACTGGCTATCAGTAAGTTATTTTCACGTTAATGCTCGGTATCATCACCATGTTGAATTTTCCATTAATTTGCCATAAACGGCCTGTGTGCTCAGCCAAATAACTTGCACGAACGATACGTTGCAAAATCGCAACATTCAACTTCACATCACTCACGCATACACTCAAAGAGATCAGCGCCGACATCTTAAGTGTTCACAGCCGTTGTATGCAGAGTGAGTGATATTCGAAACAGAGTGGGTGTGCTCATTCTGAGCGCGCCTGGGGAGGGAGCTACTATGCTATATAATTTGGTTACTTCCAAATTTTCACAAGCCCTGCTAAAGTTCTACTTCCAGGATATTTCTCCACCTCCTACAAACAAAGTTTAACGGAGTATAGAAAATTATACCAAACGGACAGCGCACCATATTCATACGCACTAAATGTAATAATACTTTGCATAAGATCTATTTCTTACTAGGCATTTCCAACACACCTATTTCTCTCTGTTATTATGTACATGAATTATAAACGTGAAATATTATAAACTATATGTTAAATATAGGTTAAAATTCAATTTAATAAAAAAAAATATTTATTTTTATGTTAGCACGAGTATAAAACATTTGTGATACACGACGTATTCAGGAGACAACCAAACATGTCGTGCATGGGGTGATTTTTCACCGGTTTGATTCAAAAAGTGTCACGAAGCCATGAATAGACAGACTATAGAACTTGAACAAAAACTGGTTATCAACGGTATGGGTAAAGGCGAAATTGAATAAATGAACCGATTGTAACCACATCGTCGCACGGCAGTGCACAGATGAGAACTTTTTTTTTGTGGACTCCAAAACTTCGGGTTAGGTGACTCGGTGGTCAGAAATTTTTTCATGTCGGAGATTCAGCGAGAATCATCATCGCCGTTCCCATCTTCTCGCCATAAGCGAACAGGTCGCCCCGAGAATTACCGCAACCATGCGATATTAGGAAACTTGGAGCCATTTGCATAGCTGATATGTATTCGAGTTGGAGTATGCCCTCTTAAGGCAGTGCTACAATCGCCGTATCGTTCCTGTAAGAAAATAGCAGTAGCGTTTCCATACGACCCTGAAGAAAAGTGATATATGCGAGNCAATCGCCGTATCGTTCCTGTAAGAAAATAGCAGTAGCGTTTCCATACGACCCTGAAGAAAAGTGATATATGCGAGAAAATCTAATGTACAGCTCAACTGGTTTCCAGCGGGGTTATGACCGCAATGCAAGACAACGCAAAGACGGATAGCCAACTGCTTACATTCGCAGGTTTATGTCACTTTTAAAAACCTCTAATTTCCCTAGCGAAAAATTCATCAAGCATTTGGCTATCTCGCAATCACGCCGCATCACTTAAACTCATAAAACGGTTTTTTAAGAAACTCGGGTTGTTGTAAAAGAGAATAAATAAATAGGAATTTGATAATGCCGCACAGTAAGTGTGAAAAGGTAATTTCATTTGCGATTCGATAATTCTACCACGTTTAAGAAATAAGACAAGTGCTTGCAGTGAAGGCCTCCTCCCCCCTCCTTTTTTAAACACTTTACAGTATAAATTGTTTTTATAAATTCCTTGTTGAATAATAAAATTATAACCCCATGGCTTGGGCTTGCGTAAGATTGTATAGTAAATGCGACAAAAGCACGGATGCGATATAGGCTGAGAAAACTTTAAGCATGCGATATAACCAATATAAATATTAATGTACACATTTGTAAATTTGAAGCAAAGTTTAAATATTTTTTGAAAGTCCTGCTTAAGATCTACTTGAATGCATATTGTGTATTCTTCCACCATATGTAAAATTAACATTGCCATGGGCTTGGTCACTTTATTCATGCATCAGTCAGGTGAAACCGAAATTATTATAAAAGTTAATATTTCACAAATATGATCATTCTCACACTTACGTGAATTTTGAAATGTGGAAAAGCAAAATAAATCATTTCGGTATTCACGAATGTTAACGAGTAAGTTTTTTTAATTCAACTTTAAGACATGGAACTACAAGCCCTCCGTTGTTGCCAACTTTACTGTGCGCATGCCAGTCAGTCTGTCCGTTAAAATACATGCATGTAGGGACAGTGAAGTTTTTCAAAGGTTGACTCTAGAAATGCTCAAATAATCGTGAACAGCCTAAAGTAAGGAATTCCGTTGTTGTTTTCTTGAAGGGTGTCCTCTATGATATGTCCGTTAAGTTCTGTAACTGGGAAAGTGTCATAGATGTGTGAGGGTGTTTCAAGCCTGGTGTGCACCTAAAAATAAATTACAAATATTCTTCGGTCTCTGATTATAAGTAGGGTCGTATGATTTTCGCGGAAAGAGTTACACGTAGCCTGGGCCATAGAATCGGTAACAATTCAGAATCAAAATGGCAATGCGTTTTCTTTGATTTAAGCGAATTCGGTCGCACATTGGCCGCGCGAAGCTGTATAAACGGGCCTTGTGGTCCGATTGGCTACTGCATGATATGGAATATTCCCTGTTGGTCTGGCTGCAGTCTAGAAAGTTTGCCTCCAGGAACTAATTGGCGAACGACGTCCCGTATATTGCTGGCCGGTGAGCCAGTTGTGCTGACTCGTGTGGCTGGAGTTCGCAATACACGCTACCACTTCACCACTGTATTCTTAAGGGGCTTCCCTGACGGCATCGTTCGTTCTCCTTTCTTGGTCGGGAAGGGTTACACAGGCACGCGCTACAAGAGTGCCATCGCCGCTACACTCAGGGCTCTGAACTGGCGTGCAGTGTCTCGTAGTGCTGCGTGTACGTATGGGACTTCCAACGGTGACCCTGTCATTTTATTGATGAAAAGTCCGTGGCAAAGTTCAATGCAGGCTCCTATCGTAGTTTGGTTCGTGTCCAGCTAGTATGTTTTAATATACGGCAGTCTGAATAAGCCGTTCTTAA
>NQII01001004.1:402698-478906 GCA_002778355.1 Clitarchus hookeri
GCAATATTTAGTAACACCACCCACTAGTGTGCCTAGCGAAAGGGTCTTTAGTGGGGCTGGTCTTCTTTACACATCCCACCGAAATAGGCTGCAAGGATAAAAGGCATCAAAACTTCTATTTCTGAAGTTTAATATTCCTCTACTCTTATTTAATTAATAAGAGTTTCACTTAATTGTGCTTAGATATAAACAATTTTTCATAGTTTTATTTTTCGATTTCAAGAAGTAATGTTTAATGGATATCTTAAAAATTACATAATTAGTGAGTTAGTTTTAGTACCAAAGTTAAAATTAACAAAATGTTAAGAACATATTTGTTTTAATTGAAAAGAAGATTATTATATTGTTTGTTTTTCTTCACAATATATTTTTAACTTTATTCATAAGAAGTCGATTTGATTTACAATTAAACATGATTACTAGTTCATTAAAGGATCTCACATATTTGAATAAGATACCCTTTAGGTTGCATAAAGGCATATTGTTAAGTGTTTTTACAAAAGATCTCATTTAAAGTTGATTTGTATAATTAAAAAGGTTGGGTTATATCTTATTCCATTGTTTTGTGTCAATGGTATTTGATCATACAGTTGTGTTATAATATAGTTTAGAATTTTTAAGAAATTACCTGCCTTAATTTAATTTTGCTTAGGTAAATAAGAATAAAAGAATATCAAAAGTGTGTTTCTGTTATGTAATCTAGTGAATAACTGCAAGGCTGTTTCCCAAATATCATTAAAATACACTCTTATACATAAAAAATATGTTAATAAACAAATATGTCTTAATCATAGCAGTTGCATTATTATTTAATAGACATTTTCATTTTTCATGGCCAAATACATTCGCAAAATATTGACATCATTTTTGCGAATGCGAATGTTCAAAAACATGCGAATATTCGCGAATGCGAATGCGAATATTCGTTGCATCACTAGCAGGTACAGAGCTGGCACAACTTTTCTATCGTGCAATATGGCGATACTTCTGTTTAGATTGATTCACATTTTACACGCCGATCACGCCAGACGGAGTGTGAGTAATGATGAGATTTGCGACGGCTCTTAACATCGAGGTCTTAACAGCCGAGGAGGGTGAAGCGAGGCGAGTATGGAGCATCGCCGGAATTCCAAGGGCGGCGGAAGCGGGATATTCCCGAGAAACCCCGCCGACAAGCGGCATCGTCCAGCACGATTCCCGCATGAGGGGACGACCCCGCCGGGAATCGAACCGGGTTCCTCTTGGTGGGAGGCGAGTAGTCTACCCACTAAACCACCACGACAACACAGACAGAGATGATGGAACCTACGGTTATTCACATGCAGATTTTTCTGCGTTATCATTCTGCTGTTTGGTTGCAAGCCGTTTACGACCACGCTGTTTCGTTTGTTATTTTTAATACCAGGATTCCAAAATCTACAACTAGACACTGTTATGTCTCTACTCTGTTTCAATAATTACATCACGGTACGAATTTTTACTAAATGATTTTCAAGAGACTGTAATATCGTTTTATACTTCCAAAAATAATTCACACTTTTGTGTTACCTAACCGGTTCATTTCTAAACTACGTTTATTTAATACGCGTGTCTAATGAAACCAGCATTTATTTTTCACGTATTTCATTATAAATACATGAACTATTCTATACTATTCAATCAATAAACGTTGATTATCCAACAAATTAGTGGTATAAAATATGTAAACCAACTTAGTTCTGGGAAATATGGGCGAAGTCTGCTCTTTCTACGAACAGACATTTCGGCGTCAGCTCAGCTTTTCGGCGTGGCTCGTGCGGTAAACGAGGATGGTTTCGGATTGACTGTTCCAGTTTCCCGCTCTGTCTATTCGGCTTGATCGGCGTACGTGTAAACCGGGCATTACAATAAAATATTTATGAAGTATCGCAAGTTGGACATGGTCCAAAATTGTTCAGCAACAAATTAAATACAATCAAATTTGCGATATTAATACTATGCATTTGGAAAACAGATGCATTGTGATATCGCAACATTTGCGATATTGTATTATTCAAATGACATTTTAAATTTAAATAACAGCAATCTAATGACATTTTAAATTTAAATAACAGCAATCTCTATCATCTTTATCCCTGATATCAGCACTTACGATCAGTGGGTCTGCACAGCGGGGTCAAAGTTACTCAACAAGTAACATAAATATAGAAAGAAACCAAAAATAAAATTAAGTTCCTGCAAAACGTTTTGTTCCAAAACCATTTTGTCATTTTGCTGTAAGCGATACGATTTTTAAATACTACGAACAATTCACTAATTGATTACAAATATTTGTTTTTAAATCACTAGTACACATGTTTGTAGTAACTACCAAACACTTGTGTTATTGTCACAAAATATTTGGCAACATATATTTTACAGTTAGAACTCAATATATTTAAAAGATCACTTATATTTTAGTGTTGTCTTGGCAATATGAAGAAAAATTTTAAGTTCCATAAGCGATTAAATACCTCACAAAATCTATCTCGCATGGGTGCTGTTTTCTCGGATTACTTTACAAAACACTGACTCTGACAGCACCACTTGCTGATTTTATTTCGAGCATGCAAATATTTCCAGCCTGAAATGTTGGTGTATTACTCATTTTATATCTGAATGGTTGGCATTCCTGGCGTGTATGCTGTTATTTATTGTAAGATAAAATTGAAGCTATGAAGTGCCTGTCTTATCTCTGGCTCATGAATTTTTATATCAAATGATACATTTCATAACTTTTTCTTTTTCACTGTACATTACAGCTTAATTGTGCAAGGTACATAACTTATGTTTTCTTGGAATTTATCTCGTTCGAATTCCAGTTTTACGACGACAAATCTATTACGAGTAGCATTAGGATATAATTTGTTTACTTTTGGATTTCAGCCAACTGGTGTACCATCTGCACCAAAAACTTCAAAGAATTGACCATATAAGTTTGAAGGGGGATAAGTTACGTAGCAATATCGGAACTGGTGATAAAACAGTGTTCGCAACGAGGCAAACTTCTTAATACCAAATATGACGTTTTGAGTCCGTATGGAGTGTTTGGAGTTCGTTATCCCACTTCCAGCTTATTTTGGGACACATGTCAAGCAGCACTGCTAGAAGTAGCAAATAATAACGGTTATAGAAACACCTCTGGCAAGGGGAGACCGAATTTACTGGGAATGTGGAGTACTACTCGTCAAGAAAAAAATCAGGCTTCAGTGTCCTACCAAAAGGCTTGAGTATCAACAAAATGCATGACACTTTTCCTCGTAACGATCGAATGCATAACGTGTTAAAATGATTGCACGTAGGCCTACACTTACAGCCAGAATCACCAATTCCTTTCGCCACCCTGNTCGTTATCCCACTTCCAGCTTATTTTGGGACACATGTCAAGCAGCACTGCTAGAAGTAGCAAATAATAACGGTTACAGAAACACCTCTGGCAAGGGGAGACCGAATTTACTGGGAATGTGGAGTACTACTCGTCAAGAAAAAAATCAGGCTTCAGTGTCCTACCAAAAGGCTTGAGTATCAACAAAATGCATGACACTTTTCCTCGTAACGGTCAAATGCATAACGTGTTAAAATGATTGCACGTAGGCCTACACTTACAGCCAGAATCACCAATTCCTTTCGCCACCCTGNAATGCATAACGTGTTAAAATGATTGCACGTAGGCCTACACTTACAGCCAGAATCACCAATTCCTTTCGCCACCCTGACAGTTAGTCCCGTTATGAACGAAGCGTTTGCAAACTGACTTGCATACACGTTGAGATGCAGGAACAACCACTTCCATGGCAGCTATGACATATAACGCGCGGCCTCGTGCAAGATTGAAAAGTAAGATGACATTTCTCACTCCGACTGCCACGTGAAAGTGAGAAAATAGGAAAGTAGTTATCCTTGTACGAGATGAAGACAGAAATAACTGCATTATACTTTACCGGGGACAGNGTGAGAAAATAGGAAAGTAGTTATCCTTGTACGAGATGAAGACAGAAATAACTGCATTATACTTTACCGGGGACAGAAATAAAAGGGAAGAATGAAAATGAAGGCCAAGGCGTACAGTCTCAGGTATAGTCATCGAAGATATTCTCATGTGAAAGAAAAAATAAAATTTTAAGCATTTTACATTATTTTTTGTTTAAGCGTACACNGCATTTTACATTATTTTTTGTTTAAGCGTACACACCATTTTAAATCACGAGAGCAGTTTTCCAAATACTTGATAGCGTTTCTTCAAATACCAATGGCACACGGCCCACAATAATTTTTGCGTCTCGTTTCTCTCTTGACTAGGTGGCCTTTCCAAACACCGGTCATTAAATATGCATATCTCACTTAAAAATTGTAAAACAAATTCGATATATTCTAGTAAACATCGTTACAACAAATGTAAAAAAAAAATATTAAGTACAATTATTTTTTAACTCCAACATCAGTGTATTACACTAAATGCTCAAATGAAAGAAATAAAATAAANTCGTGCAATATGGCGATACTTCTGTTTAGATTGATTCACATTTTACACGCCGATCACGCCAGACGGAGTGTGAGTGAATGATGAGATTTGGGACGGCTCTTAACATCGAGGTCTTGACAGCCGAGGAGGGTGAAGCGAGGCTAGTATGGAGCACCGCCGGAATTCCAAGGGTGGTGGAAGCGGGATATTCCCGAGAAACCCCGCCGACAAGCGGCATCGTCCAGCACGATTCCCGCATGCGGGGACGACCCCGCCGGGAATCGAACCGGGTTCCTCTTGGTGGGAGGCAAGTAGTCTACCCACTAAACCACCACGACCACACAGACAGAGATGATGGAACCTACGGTTATTCACATGCAGATTTTTCTGCGTTATCATTCTGCTGTTTGGTTGCAAGCCGTTTACGACCACGCTGTATCATCTTTATCCCTGATATCAGCACTTACGATCAGTGGGTCTGCACAGCGGGGTCAAAGTTACTCAACAAGTAACATAAATATAGAAAGAAACCAAAAATAAAATTAAGTTCCTGCAAAACGTTTTGTTCCAAAACCATTTTGTCACTTTGCTGTAAGCGATACGATTTTTAAATACTACGAACAATTCACTAATTGATTACAAATATTTGTTTTTAAATCACTAGTACACATGTTTGTAGTAACTACCAAACACTTGTGTTATTGTCACAAAATATTTGGCAACATATATTTTACAGTTAGAACTCAATATATTTAAAAGATCACTTATATTTTAGTGTTGTCTTGGCAATATCAACAAAAATTTTAAGTTCCATAAGCGATTAAATACCTCACAAAATCTATCTCGCATGGGTGCTGTTTTCTCGGATTACTTTACAAAACACTGACTCTGACAGCACCACTTGCTGATTTTATTTCGAGCATGCAAATATTTCCAGCCTGAAATGTTGGTGTATTACTCATTTTATATCTGAATGGTTGGCATTGCTGGCATGTATGCTGTTATTTATTGTAAGATAAAATTGAAGCTATGAAGTGCCTGTCTTATCTCTGGCTCATGAATTTTTATATCAAATGATACATTTCATAACTTGTTCTTTTTCACTGTACATTACAGCTTAATAGCAAGGTACATAACTTATGTTTTCTTGGAATTTATCTCGTTCGAATTCCAGTTTTACGACGACAAATCTATTACGAGTAGCATTAGGATATAATTTGTTTACTTTTGGATTACAGCCAACTGGTGTACCATCTGCACCAAAAACTTCAAAGAATTGACCATATAAGTTTGAAGGGGGATAAGTTACGTAGCAATATCGGAACTGGTGATAAAACAGTGTTCGCAACGAGGCAAACTTCTTAATACCAAATATGACGTTTTGAGTTCTGATTCCCAAGGGTAAACGTCAACGTCTGAAANAATATCGGAACTGGTGATAAAACAGTGTTCGCAACGAGGCAAACTTCTTAATACCAAATATGACGTTTTGAGTCCGTATGGAGTGTTTGGAGTTCGTTATCCCACTTCCAGCTTATTTTGGGACACATGTCAAGCAGCACTGCTAGAAGTAGCAAATAATAACGGTTATAGAAACACCTCTGGCAAGGGGAGACCGAATTTACTGGGAATGTGGAGTACTACTCGTCAAGAAAAAAATCAGGCTTCAGTGTCCTACCAAAAGGCTTGAGTATCAACAAAATGCATGACACTTTTCCTCGTAACGGTCAAATGCATAACGTGTTAAAATGATTGCACGTAGGCCTACACTTACAGCCAGAATCACCAATTCCTTTCGCCACCCTGACAGTTAGTCCCGTTATGAACGAAGCGTTTGCAAACTGACTTGCATACACGTTGAGATGCAGGAACAACCACTTCCATGGCAGCTATGACATATAACGCGCGGCCTCGTGCAAGATTGAAAAGTAAGATGACATTTCTCACTCCGACTGCCACGTGAAAGTGAGAAAATAGGAAAGTAGTTATCCTTGTACGAGATGAAGACAGAAATAACTGCATTATACTTTACCGGGGACATAAATAAAAGGGAAGAATGAAAATGAAGGCCAAGGCGTACAGTCTCAGGTATAGTCATCGAAGATATTCTCATGTGAAAGAAAAAATAAAATTTTAAGCATTTTACATTATATTTTTTTTAAGCGTACGCACCATTTTAAATCACGAGAGCAGTTTTCCAAATACTTGATAGCGTTTCTTCAAATACCAATGGCACACGGCCCACAATAATTTTTGCGTCTCGTTTCTCTCTTGACTAGGTGGCCTTTCCAAACACCGGTCATTAAATATGCATATTTCACTTAAAAATTGTAAAACAAATCCGATATATTCTAGTAAACATCGTTACAACAAATGTAAAAAAAAAAAATATATTAAGTACAATTATTTTTTAACTCCAACATCAGTGTATTACACTAAATGCTCAAATGAAAGAAATAAAATTAATTGTATCCAAAAAAAACACTTCTGCTGAAAAAGTTTTCTATGGTTTTTGTCATTCGTGTGATTATATAATATATTTAAGTTGTTTGTTAACTGAATGAAATAATTTCTACTGGAGTTGTCTATAGCACGGACTCGTAACAATATGGTGTCCATATCATACAGCATTTGTATGCTCATACAGCTAAATAAGTCAAATAATCTTTCTTTCGCGTAGTTCCGTTTACGTGTGCCATATCTACAAATCAGCAGGCGACTGAAACACAGGAGCTCTTTCTTTCACTTCCGTTCGACTGACGTACGAAGGAGTGTTCTAATCAATCGAATAATTTACAACGAACAACTCCCGAGATGGGTAGCTTGAAATTTTATCGCGTTCACCGTATCAGCACGCCCACTGACCACTAAAAAACACCACGATAATGCGAACGTGCCATCTTACACTACACAGAACTGATGATAATTTTAAGTTCATATAAACGNAAAAAACACCACGATAATGCGAACGTGCCATCTTACACTACACAGAACTGATGATAATTTTAAGTTCATATAAACGGATGTCATGCGGAGTTCGGAAACGTTTCGTACACCCACTGTTAGTTCTCCTTTCACAAACTACGTCGCGCCACACCCACAGGAAACATTTCCGTTTTCTTGGAATACATATTTTTTTAATGCAATTCGTAAAAAAAATGTTATTGGGTCATTTAACAATTCCCGAAAGAATAATCATTATAAATGTATTAAATGTATAAATTTTTGTTTCGTAAATTAAAAAAAACAACAAAACCATCATTTCACTCTGACGTGATATCTTAAAAATTTAACCACTTGTATTCCCAATAACAATAACAATTTTCTAGGAACTATTCTAATAAATTTTAAGCACTGTTATTTTAGGTTCTGGCTGTTTTTGCACGAATAAAGATCAAATTTTTTTAATTACCAATCTTTACACAAACAAATGCACACAACGAAATTACAGTAAATCGTACACTGGAAACTTAAATGTATTGTCAAAATTAAGTTTAAAGCATAGGGAGTAAATTTTACTTTCAAATTATTAAGAAAACATAAAAGACAGAAAGCACGCAAAAATTTTTCCACACGCTTGGTACGCAAAAAATATTTAATTTGTATTAGAATTTTTAAGCCTAATTGTGCATGTTTTTTTTTTTTCAGCATGCTGTTAGTTGTTATACCGAGCGAGATGACGAGGTGGTAACGCACTAACCTAGGATTTGGGAGACATTGTTTCCATTCCTGGCACGTCCATCCAGCTTATACTTTTCCGAAATCGTTCCAATCGAATGCCGGAATGGTTCCTCACTTCAAGCCATGACTGTTTTCTTCCTTGTACCCTACTACTAGCTGTTCGTGGTTAACTGAGCATTTCTGAAAGCCCTTGCTGATATATACTTTTATCGTTAATTTGTATACTTCAGCTATAACATTTACATTCCCACTTTATTCACGCAACAGAAAATGTAAAATTATTTGGGACCTAAATATGTCAGTTTGTAAACTTAACGTGTATAAAATAAAGAAAACACCAACTTGGTTTGGCGTAAATATAGACATTACATTAGCAACATGACTTCAATACTCAGAAATACTTTATTTCTTTCACTGCCAACATAACTGGGAGCATGCAGGCCGATGCTCAGTTTACCATGAACAGCCTATAGAAATAATGGTGTCGACGAGACTAAATGTCATTTAAAAAGACTTTAAACGTCATGTGGTTAAAACAGTAACATTTTGATATTGTAATGAAGTTACGACAAAATGTCCAGCTCTTTGACTATACAAGAAAGTACACGCGTTGCTAAATTCTCCTGTAAATATACCAGTGTTTCACATAAATAAGAAGTTTTATTTTTCCTACACTATAGCAACGACCCCGATTACAATGCGTCAAAACACGTAATTATCAGGGAAACTCTCGTTAGGCAAAAAATTCATGGACTGCGAGCTGTAACCACTGCCTCGTTTGGGTACACGTCGTTTTGATTTAGGTCTTTTCTACTATAGCTTTTGCCTAACAGCGTTTTGCCTAAGAGCGTTTTGCCTAACGAAGTTTTGCCTAACGAAGCTTTGCGTTACAGCGTTTTACCTAAACTGCGTTTTCCATAACAGCATTTTGCCTAACGGCATTCGGCTAACGTCGTTTTGCATTATATTGGCTTTCTATCAGCGTGTCGCCTGACAGCATTTGGCCTAATGGCGTTTTGCCTAAGAGCAATGGAATGTTCACGGTTAACTGAGCACTTTTAAAATTCCTGCTTTAAGATCTACTTTCTTTCTCATTTCGTATACTCTGTAGTCGTATTTTTCCTAGTTCCCNCTTTTAAAATTCCTGCTTTAAGATCTACTTTCTTTCTCATTTCGTATACTCTGTAGTCGTATTTTTCCTAGTTCCCTGTCAACTGCAAGCTTGCATATCAGTGCGCACTGTAGCACAGGATGCAGTTAATGGGCAGTGATTTGTATAAGTGCTCACTTTATAATATGTTTCGTGGAGTAACTAAGTAGAGAGGCGACACTGCCTATATTGCGTATATTGCGTCGAGCTCTTACTTTGAGCTACAATTTGTAAACTCATCACACCTACATTGCCAGCATAACAACATNCGTATATTGCGTCGAGCTCTTACTTTGAGCTACAATTTGTAAACTCATCACACCTACATTGCCAGCATAACAACATTCGTCAAAGGACATCCGTACGATGGAAAGCTATGAATTCAGGTATTGGCTACCCTGATGACAATCTCGGGGAACACATCTTCGCCAAGGTAAACGTTGTCCAGGTGACGAATTTAAGTATTTTCCTTGGAAACTGGTATACATTATTTTGGGGTTAACTTCCAATACTTTCTACAGTTAGGCATTGAAGGCTCGCGACTCCTCATTTCATCAAACTGCTTTCTATTTTAAACTTCCTTCCAACAAATCAAATTGAACATCAACGATCTCGTCTCGGTAAACATAACAGTAGGCTGGACACACGGCATCAAATGGAACAGGGCAGCAACTGTGAAACTATCGAGTGAAGTCACAGAACTGTCATATATTAAAAGTAAAATTATTTTTTCAACCGCCTCGCAGAAATAATTTCAGCTAAGCTATTTCGGTTGTTCCTAAGTCCATCATTTTAAAAATTAATGAATTTGCATTGTGTCTTTGGCTTTGGCTACGCGACTGTGGCCTGAGAAAAAAGCCGCACTAAAGGAGGCCTATAGAGTGTCACCCTCCTGGTCTGTTTCACGAAGGAGTGCACTTTTTTTGACATTTCTTGCGTACAGTTATATACACGGCCAAATATTTTCTGTTGATAAACTGGGAAGGTTGACAGTCAACGGAGTGTGTTTATGCAAACACCATCTGTGGTGGGGGAGGAAACCGCTGTAGCCATGGATGGGAACATCTGTAAATAGGACCACCCTCAGAACTGTCAACTATTGCACTCATTCGAGATACAAGGGATACGGTGGTGTAGTGGTTAAAATACTCGCCTCCCACCTAGGTGAACAGGGTTCGTTTCCCGGCGGGGTTGCTCACGGATTTTCGCATGTGGGAATCGTGCCGGACGATGGCGCTGGTCGGTGGGTTTTCTCGGGGNCGGCGGGGTTGCTCACGGATTTTCGCATGTGGGAATCGTGCCGGACGATGGCGCTGGTCGGTGGGTTTTCTCGGGGATCTCCCGTTTCCCCCGGCCTTGCATTCCGGCGCTGATCCATACTCACCTCACTTCACACTCATCGGCTTCAANGGGATCTCCCGTTTCCCCCGGCCTTGCATTCCGGCGCTGATCCATACTCACCTCACTTCACACTCATCGGCTTCAAGACTTTGCTTTTAAGAGCAGCCCAAATCTCTTCATTCACTCATTTAAACTCGGACGGTCAGTCCCTGTTGAATTAGTTTTGTAGATTTTCCGCCAGAAATTTGATTTTAGGAGGTGCATTAAAATTGCTGGTATGAGAAAGCATTATCTAATAATGCCTTCCTTACTGTTCTTGAATTGTTACAGCTCCTATGTACTTGATATTTTATAACTTGTAACAGCCAAGTTAAAATAATTGATTATTTTGTGGGAGCGACTACAGATGTTATAATAGCTACGGCAGTCGAACATAACAAAAATTTCAGAAAATGCATCAAGTTATATACTCAACGTCATGTCGCCCGAAAAATAAATCCATAAAATATCCACATCTGTGGGTAGTAACCGAAAATAAAAAATCAAAAATGGCGGGACCTCATACCCCTTAGGAGACACCCAAATCTTTCCGCTCTCCACTCGTGAGACAAACTACTATGAGTACGACGTCTTCAGACAGAACGACGCGCCATACTCAATGCGCTATTCCCCAGCTCCGAGTCGTGGAACATCTGACCTGCAGTCACGTGCAATAGTGCGCATTCCAACCACCACCCCCCTTCCCCTTCCAACTTTTTTTTTTCAAACCACCCGTACGCTTCGAGCAGCGCGCGAATGCCGCATGCAGTTTTGCATTTTCTCCGGAGCTGTCGGCGGGACGCGTGTGAGAAAGCGAGGCAGCGGAAAGTGAGAGAAAGAGAGAGAGAGAGAGAGAGAGAGAGCGCGGGTTCCTTTCCACGACATTCTCCAGAGTCCTTGAGTTGCGGTCTACAGCTCTGTATATAGAGAGTACGGCCATTTAACCAGTCACGGCCATCTTGTCCACATCCAGACTCGCGGAGCGCGCCGCTAGCAGTTGAAAGATCGAACNGCCATTTAACCAGTCACGGCCATCTTGTCCACATCCAGACTCGCGGAGCGCGCCGCTAGCAGTTGAAAGATCGAACGCAACTCGTCACTCAACTCGCTTGTTCTCGAACGTTATTCTAAAAATATCATCAACATATCCCCACTAGTCCTACAGATTGTGGGGATTCCTGTGGAATTGTCATATTTCATCCACGCGTTACGGTTGACCTGAAAAAAAGTCAATATCACACAACTAATTTTTACCGAAACACCTGCTGAAACATGGAATGTTAAAGCTACCCTACATTCGTGAGTTTCGTGGAAAATTCGATAGCTACACTACTGAAGACTAAACAAAATATAAAGTTTTAATGTTCTGCAAACAAATGTTTTGTAATTTAAAAATTTTTACGAGGAGGGGTGAAATATTTTACATGTCGCGCCGGTTTATGACCACGTTTTGTCGTTACAGAAGAATTTACTTTTTACAGATACTCACCTAGCATATGACAAAGTTACGAAAGTTGTATTCGCTTGTCAAGTTAATGTTTTTTTACAATTATTAAAAATAAATAATAATACATGAACCAATTTACAGTTTCTAATAATGTTGTTTTAATCTATAGGACATAAGTTCTGTTACGACCTAGTTTACTCGTATAGCCATGTTATAAAAGGCTCGATGATAAAATAATGATAACATGTGAACATTGATAGTGACAGCGTCGTAATTGTTAAAAAAAATATATATTCACAGAAAAAAAAATGTTGTGAATGGCACTGAAATTTTTTTGTAATAAAACAAATGCTAGTATTTACAAAAAAAATTCTTGTAAACCTGTTACATTTGTACTTGTGCAAAAACAGGATTTGTAGAACTACAAATAATTCTTGCAGTAATACTGACAATTGTATAATTTACAAACTTTATATTGTAACTGTACTAAAACGTTTTTAGAAACTAGTTTCCCANGTAATACTGACAATTGTATAATTTACAAACTTTATATTGTAACTGTACTAAAACGTTTTTAGAAACTAGTTTCCCATTTTTTTTTGTAAAATTACAAAAAAAAAATGTGTGTATTCAAATGTTATTGTCTGAACAGCACTTTCGTAATGCATAATTCATCGCTGATCAACTTTTTCACATCGTAGCGTAGTAACTTATATGTAAACTCTGAAGATACAATTGGTCAGAAAGAACCAAGAAGAATGCCGGTTTAAGAAAGGAACAGGTAATGTATATTAATGAGCAAGCGAAAATGTAGCTACCCTGGAAAGAAGGCTTCCCGTTTCAATTAAGAGAAAATACGAGGCAAAGCGTTATGCAAGATCACTGACATGGTACTTTCACAAATTGTTCTAGTGATGAGAGGAAATAATTAGTAGACGAGTGTTTTCTGTTTATATTAGGGGTTAATGCTGGCACTGTCAAAGTAAAGGATATTCCAAGATATACAGAGAACGACTATAGAAATAATTTATAATCAAAAGCGAAATACTGAAAGCATAAATATTAGATGCTAAGCAAACTTTACGCTACATCTGTCATTTTCCACTCCTCCAATAAAGAACGTAAAAAAATCAACAACTTCTTTGCACAAGTTTTTATTCACCAATGTACGAAAGTGACTGGAACTTAGAATAGCCATTGTTAACTTAGCAAACTTATTCGTTAGTTGTGTTTTCATTCTGAACAAAAAGTGTCGAACTAGAAATACGCATTAAAAAAAAAGCATTGAAGAGCATAAATTTAAATGAACTGCATACAAATATGTATAAAACGCAGAAAGTATTACGAACTTTTCCTATTATTTTTTGCGGTTTTCTTAGTATAGATTTCTTCTCACCAAAACAAAATAGCTCAGAAACGGAAGTATGAGAGTGAAAAACTAACGCTGATGTGACTTTCCAACAGTTTGGTGCTACTTTGCTGAGAAAAAAATATGGTTGTAACAAGCATTTAGTCATTTAAAATAGGGACAGCCATTTAATAGGTTGTGGGCACCATCTAAATGTTAACATATATAGTAATTGCAACATAGATGTTTGTTGTATTCCTATCTGTGATTGTATTTGCTACTGTATAATACATTCTCAGTTACTTCCACTTTTTCTTAAGCCCTGCTAAAGTTCTACTTTCGGGATACTCCTCCGCTTCATGTCTGGAAAATTACACCTAAGGGACAACTCACCGAATTCCTGCGTATTCAGCTTAATAATATTTTGCTTATTAATGTATATATTTATAATATATCTATACTAATATCATAAATGCGAAATTGTGTTTGTTTGTCCTTTTTTCACGTCGCAACAGAGCAACGGATCTACGTGATTTTTTTGCAGAGATGGTCGGAGGGTCGGGAAGTGACGTAGGCTACTTTTTATCCCAAAAACATATCTCATTCAGGAAAAAAAATTACATCGGTTCCATGAGGAGGTACCATTGTACCATAACTATGGTTTTTTTTTACTAACTACCCTATTACTAAATGTTAAGTGTTGTCCGGGGGTAGGTCTGGACTGTGTTGCGTCTCAGNGTAATACTGACAATTGTATAATTTACAAACTTTATATTGTAACTGTACTAAAACGTTTTTAGAAACTAGTTTCCCTTTTTTTTTTGTAAAATTACAAAAAAATAAAATTTGTGTATTCAAATGTTATTGTCTCAACAGCACTTTTGTAATGCATAATTCATCGCTGATCAACTTTTTCACATCGTAGCGTAGTAACTTATATGTAAACTCTGAAGATACAATTGGTCAGGAAGAACCAAGAAGAATGCCGGTTTAAGAAAGGAACAGGTAATGTATATTAATGAGCAAGCGAAAATGTAGCTACCCTGGAAAGAAGGCTTCCCGTTTCAATTAAGAGAAAATACGAGGCAAAGCGTTATGCAAGATCACTGACATGGTACTTTCACAAATTGTTCTAGTGATGAGAGGAAATAATTAGTAGACGAGTGTTTTCTGTTTATATTAGGGGTTAATGCTGGTACTGTCAAAGTAAAGGATATTCCAAGATATACAGAGAACGACTATAGAAATAATTTCTAATCGAAAGGGAAATACTGAAAGCAGAAATATTAGATGCTAAGCAAACTTTACGCTGCATCTGTCATTTTCCACTCCTCCAATAAAGAGCTTAAAAAAATCAACAACTTCTGCGCACAGGTTTTTATTCACCAATGTACGAAAGTGACTGGAACTTTGAACAGCCATTGTTTACTTAGCAAACTTATTCGTTAGTTGTGTTTTAATTCTGAACAAAAAGTGTTGAACTAGAAATACGCATAAAAAAAAAGGATTGAAGAGCAGAAATGTTAATGAACTGCATACAAATATATATAAAACGCAGAAAGTGTTACGAACTTTGCCAATTATTTTTCGCGGTTTTCTTAGTATAGATTTCTTCTCACCAAAACAAAATAGCTCAGAAACGGAAGTATGAGAGTGAAAAACTAACGCTGATGTGACTTTCCAACAGTTTGGTGCTACTTTGCTGAGAAAAAAATATGGTTGTAACAAGCATTTAGTCATTTAAAATAGGGACAGCCATTTAATAGGTTGTGGGCACCATCTAAATGTTAACATATATAGTAATTGCAACATAGATGTTTGTTGTATTCCTATCTGTGATTGTATTTGCTACTGTATAATACATTCTCAGTTACTTCCACTTTTTCTTAAGCCCTGCTAAAGTTCTACTTTCGGGATACTCCTCCGCTTCATGTCTGGAAAATTACACCTAAGGGACAACTCACCGAATTCCTGCGTATTCAGCTTAATAATATTTTGCTTATTAATGTATATATTTATAATATATCTATACTAATATCATAAATGCGAAATTGTGTTTGTTTGTCCTTTTTTCACGTCGCAACAGAGCAACGGATCTACGTGATTTTTTTGCAGAGATAGTCGGAGGGTCGGGAAGTGACGTAGGCTACTTTTTATCCCAAAAACATATCTCATTCAGGAAAAAAAATTACATCGGTTCCATGAGGAGGTACCATTGTACCATAACTATGGTTTTTTTTTTACTAACTACCCTATTACTAAATGTTAAGTGTTGTCCGGGGGTAGGTCTGGACTGTGTTGCGTCTCAGGGCTAAGCCCCATACGCCTACATGAGAGGGAATTTAGGAAAGGAAGCGTGCATCGCGGCAAAGAGGGATTAAGCAGCCATGGCCAGGATAACTATGGTGCAAAGTAGTTCGGTTCATATTTTGCATACCATATATGTGGTACAGCGTACCATAACTTTGGTACATATTTCCACCGCTAGATGCCAGCCTTTTTGCTCGAAAACGCGAATTGCAACCATACAGTAGCAAATACAATTACAGAGAGGAAAACAACAAAGAGTTATTTTGGTATTACTATCATTGTTAACAATATTTAGATAGTACATGTTCAAGCCATCAGAACAGTCTAGATGGCCCCTTCAACCATGTATTTCCTCAGTGTTGTAAAAAAACGGGTTCGGTGTGAAACACCTCAACGATGGGAAATTCCGTAAATTATTTTATACCTGATTATACACTTTGTTTATAATAACAGGAGGAACAGATATTTGCACGAGTTCATCTACAGTGTGGGATAATATGTTTGAAGCAGTGGGTGGCTGAGAATTTTTTATTTTTCCTCGGCCGTATTTATTAAGTGAAATGTGATGTTTGGGGAGTCATGAAAAGCCCACGGTAGAACTCAATTTGTGATATTCATTCGTTTTATATTTAAAACATTTTTAGATGGAAATCAGTTGCGCGCTTGTTGCTAGTAGCGTTACGCAGTATCTTACGGCAATATAGAGAAATGTCTTTATCTCTTAATGCAGATTCACAATGAAGTTAACATAGGATTCGTTATGTTACTTCTGCGTTAANGCGCAGTATCTTACGGCAATATAGAGAAATGTCTTTATCTCTTAATGCAGATTCACAATGAAGTTAACATAGGATTCGTTATGTTACTTCTGCGTTAACTGTGTCAAAATCTTTAAATAATATTTAACGTGTGTTGACTTTGGAGAAATGAAAGGTTCGTCTTTGATACGCTTAATTCAGTAATACCGGATATGCTCTGCCCGGGACCTGAAAAAAGGCTAGTGTATACATGTGTATATTTGCAATCAAACGGCGGTATTGCCAGTTTTTATTATATTAAAAACATTTTCATCTACGTGTCAATAATAACTTTTTTCTGGCTTAAATTGACATNATTGCCAGTTTTTATTATATTAAAAACATTTTCATCTACGTGTCAATAATAACTTTTTTCTGGCTTAAATTGACATCAATATTTTCTTTAATTCCAGAAATTTTTAAAATGTTAATTTGCTTATCATTCAAATACACACAAATGAAACCGTTAAATTTTACTTTTGTTATAATCGTGGCATAGCACATAATAAACAATATAGTCGGAATTTGGAAGGAATAATAAAAAATACATATGGAAAACGAAAGAATGGAATCGTCTCTTGACTCTGTTTGGTAAAAACTACGTTACCTTTACGTTATGTTTACGATGAGTCAACTTCTCGCGTGAAAATTTTACTGCGTCGCTTTTTATTCAATGTAAGAGAAAAGTGCCCCTTGTTAACTTCGACTGGTTAACTTTAACTCTTACGAAATTGATTATTTACTTTTTAGTTTATCGCTTATTTTTCATGTAATTTACAGTTGACTTCTATCTTTTATTTAGTGGGAGGAAAGGCTTTCGTCTTTCACTGCAAAAGAAAATATTCCTCAACAAAATAGGTATACGTAATCCCAATGTACCGGTCTATGGTGATTATTAATTGTTACACAATAACTTTTCTTTTTATTTCGGGATTGATTAGGTTACCAAGTTTANCCGGTCTATGGTGATTATTAATTGTTACACAATAACTTTTCTTTTTATTTCGGGATTGATTAGGTTACCAAGTTTGGTTATACACATTTGTAAAGTAATTTACCTAGGTATATAGTTAGTAAAAATATCACATTTTGGAATGTGTATGTTGTAGCGGTATCTTGCAGTCGACATGTAACGATTCCAATGTATTCAGTCGGCAAGGAATTTGAAAGCCAGCAGGAGAGTAGAAGAGCTGGTTTGTGGGCAACCTGCCCGGCATCCTTCTCGTCTGGGTTATGTAATGAGCTCGGTTGCTGTTTTCACAAAGGCGATTCAGCGCAGACGCTCCCCTGCAATACAGACGCAGCCTGCAGTCCGGCTAGTCTTGATTACTTCTTCGAGTCGAGAGCAATCTATGATTCAGTTGCAGGGGGTCTTGCATTTAGTTTGTGTTAATCCCCGGTTTAAATAATTATTTTTTATTGTAAAATTGTTTTACCTAGGAAAATGTCTATTTTGCTAACTTCTCGTACTGTATTCTTAGACTTGAGGTTCTTTAAAATTGTATGTTTTTATGTACTTTTCTGTTGTTTTAATAGCAACGCTGAAATTATTAAGGGTATGTTTCACTGTCGCGGACACAAAACCAACAACGAGCAGAGACTAAAACGATCTCGTTTCTTGATAATTAATTAATATCAGCTGCTAGGACGGAGTAGATAGAGCACATAAACTACTTCATTCGCCACACTTGTTATTAGGATCCTTCCTAAACTATCAGAAAGGAATCCCCAACTTCTTGTGGTGATGACTGTCGATGTCGTGTACACAGTTATCACAATTAACATAAAAGTAGATGGACCAGAGATTTTTTTTTTTTTCACGTTTGAGGCACAGCAATAAGGGTGACAATAACACCTGCGCCCAGTGCCCCATCGCTCATAGANCCGGTCTATGGTGATTATTAATTGTTACACAATAACTTTTCTTTTTATTTCGGGATTGATTAGGTTACCAAGTTTAGTTATACACATTTATAAAGTAATTTACCTAGATATATAGTTAGTAAAAATATCACATTTTGGAATGTGTATGTTGTAGCGGTATCTTGCAGTCGACATGTAACGATTCCAATGTATTCAGTCGGCAAGGAATTTGAAAGCCAGCAGGAGAGTAGAAGAGCTGGTTTGTGGGCAACCTGCCCGGCATCCTTCTCGTCTGGGTTATGTAATGAGCTCGGTTGCTGTTTTCACAAAGGCGATTCAGCGCAGACGCTCCCCTGCAATACAGACGCAGCCTGCAGTCCGGCTAGTCTTGATTACTTCTTCGAGTCGAGAGCAATCTATGATTCAGTTGCAGGGGGTCTTGCATTTAGTTTGTGTTAATCCCCGGTTTAAATAATTATTTTTTATTGTAAAATTGTTTTACCTAGGAAAATGTCTATTTTGCTAACTTCTCGTACTGTATTCTTAGACTTGAGGTTCTTTAAAATTGTATGTTTTTATGTACTTTTCTGTTGTTTTAATAGCAACGCTGAAATTATTAAGGGTATGTTTCACTGTCGCGGACACAAAACCAACAACGAGCAGAGACTAAAACGATCTCGTTTCTTGATAATTAATTAATATCAGCTGCTAGGACGGAGTAGATAGAGCACAGAAACTACTTCATTCGCCCCACGTGTTATTAGGATCCTTCCTAAACTATCAGAAAGGAATCACCAACTTCTTGTGGTGATGACTGTCGATGTCGTGTACACAGTTATCACAATTAACATAAAAGTAGATGGACCAGAGATTTTTTTTTTTCACGTTTGAGGCACAGCAATAAGGGTGACAATAACACCTGCGCCCAGTGCCCCATCGCTCATAGANTTTTTTTTTTTCACGTTTGAGGCACAGCAATAAGGGTGACAATAACACCTGCGCCCAGTGCCCCATCGCTCATAGACTCAAGACGCTTAACTGGCGTGCAGTGGTTCCGTCATCACACTTTCCTGCGCAAAGTATATATCTAACTTCGAGACTTTATTACACGCGATGAAAGCCCACAGGTGTTACTGCGACTAAATGGTTTTACTTTTTTCGAAGGCAAGCTCTAGAATACATATATTTTTTAAATACATTTTTTCAATTTTCACAATTTTTTGGGTTGGATCACTTAACAACCAAAACCGTGCTAGCTTTGACAACTGGCTTTTATTTTATTTCAGGCAAAGCGTCGCATTTCCGGGATATTTATTTGCTGAGATTCGCAACCAATGGCCATCAAATGTGTCAGGACTACAAACTTTAAGTTTTATTCATGTGAGAAAAATGGGCAGGGTGTCTGGTGTAGTGTAAATCATGCTTACTTTAAGAGGAAGTATCAAATAACATTTACAGTTACAGAGCTCAGAGCAAGTCGCTAACAGTTGCCTTTTTTACGCTAAGTGACACAGGTCCCTTTTCTGCAGTATTGCCACTAAAAGTTCCTAATTTTGTTACAAAAGTATTGAGGCACATCTTAGCCTACAAGAAGTTAAAGCACCATACATGGCACCCTTTGAAATGCTGTCAGTCATCAAGAGACATCATTGTAAACAATACATAATACTCTTCTTTCATGTTCTGCCACGTTTATTGAATAACTGTATCATAGTGTCTTAATTTCTCACTCTCAACATTATTTGTGGGCATCCATTTCAATTTTCAAAAAAAAATTGCTACCATGCAGTTACAGAATTTACACACCAATGCGCAGCATCAGAGATCTTTGTATTCATCTGCACGTCAGGTTTCGTCAATTTTCGTACACAAGTCTCGCCCGCCCAAGGAAAAGTCGATGGTTTCGAGATCCAGTTCCTTAGCATACTTCGGAAGACACGTACGTCTATATTTATAATGTCTCGTGAAACTTTTGTATCAGTTTAAAGGGAATCGTGCACAAACGTATTATTTTTGCCTTGTGTTCACTACCACTCGCTTTTTGGAGGGTGTGTCGAAACATCCTTCTAGTACTTATAATTTAAAATAAGTCACTAAATTAGTCACTTTTTTATATTCAGTAGTTACTAAAAAATTAACCTTTTTTTTTAATTTGTACTCTTGCCCCTGTAAAATACGATTTAAAAAATGTGTTCCTATTAAATATTTTTTTCTGAAATAACATCACCGGGTTTTTCATACGAAATAAAAATTCAGACTCAATGGCAATTCAGACAGAATACTGTTTTTTGGAATGGACCCTCTGCTTACCTGAAATATCCGAGCCTAGATTAATTCACAGACATAACCCAGCTAAGCGTTGCCGTTTGGAGTGAGAGAGAAACCCCTGGCGTGTGATTAACACTCGGTGGGTGAAATGAGGTTTTATCTGTTACGATCAGAAAGCGGAACGCAGTGAAGGGGTCTCGAAATCGGATCGACCAATAGGGAGAAGGTAGCAAAGCATGCCGCAGTGTAGCATGAAAATTATTTTGTAGCACTGTAAGCAGGATTTTTAAAAATTTTGTAAACAACAAGTTTTTTACATTCATATGTGCTATCTGACGAACCTACAGTTTTGACGCTGTGGCATTAGTAATCGAAACCAATTTGTCCAACTCATTATGTACAGTGATAAAAAACGGGTAACGCTGTGTTTCCAAGCCACATAAAAATGGACTTGACTGCTTAGTCGCTTTATGAACTATGAAACTATAGGCAGCCATACCACAAATATCCGAGAAATGTCTTCATATTATTCGAATAACATCAACAGTTACTTAGACTTATAGCCAGACATATCACTCTTGCGTCTTTATAAATTTTTTTTGAGACAAGATACAATTTAAATATTTTTATTTGCACATTTTTTTTGAGCATTTAATTTAAAATACTCATTTTCTCCTTTTCTCAATTATTTAATTGATATATCAATAAAAAAGAAATCATATTCAGAAATATATATTTAATTCTTTATGTCCTTTGAACAGCGAGCAGGATGAATTTTTGTATTAAGGGACGAAGTAATGCATTTCGTAGAGCTGTAAAATTTTTTATTTAACTTTTAATATCTTCAAACGACCAATGGAAAAACAGCTTTACTGAACATTTCACGTGATTTCCTTTACCCGGAATGAGATAAAATGGTATTGGGGTAGCAGACGTGAGCAACTAAGCCGGAGATGTCTCTTTGGGTCTGTGCAGTCACGAAGGAATTCGCCTGAAGATTTGAGCTTTCCTCACGAACAGACCAAGTATTTCCGGACACACGCTCACAAGGTCTTCCCTTTCCTTCGACTCCATTACACGATACGAGGAAGTTGAAGTCGTGTACAGTTGAGCAATGTCGTTGGACGTTAAATTTATTGTCTTCAAAAATTTTGCGCTCCTTGTTGCCGGGCAAGACGCTGCGTATTATCGTATTGTAAATGTATTCCTGAATAAGTCCTAGACCCCCCACCCTTTTCCATCAGCCTTTCCGTATATAAGAAATGGGTTTCAAACCCTCCACTTAGCGACCCAGTGCAATGTTAAATTTTCATAGATTCATGAATAATATTCGATAGTGCAGGAAAGGAAAACATGAGCGGTCAGAATCACCATACTGAGAGGGCCACGGTGGTGTAGTGGTTAGACTACTTGCCTCCCACCAAAACGAACCGGGTTTGATTCCCGGCGGGGTCGCTCCCGGATGTGAGAATCGTGCAGGACGATGCCGCTGGTCAGAGGGTTTCCTCGGGGATCTCCCGTTTCCCCCTCCCTTTCATTCCGTCGNATTCCGTTGCTGCTCCGTACTCACCTCGCTTCACCCTCATCAGCTTTCAAGACTTCGATGTTAAGAGCCGCCCAAATCTCTACACTCACTCACCATACTAAAGTTTAGTTAGGACGAAGTTATTGTACGTTTCTTTTTACCCTTCCTAAATACACAGACTATACTGCAGTGAAAATCAGTTACCTAATTTTCAACAACGTACATATTTGGATTTTCGACGTTTAAGAGTGCACTGATATAAGGAGCTTGATAACTATGTGTATTCATTAAATGTGAACAGAGAAATTCTCTCTCTATGAAATGCAGCATTTCAAATTGACGTTATATGTATATTTGCTGAATTTTTAAGGGAAGTTAATTAATATTTTCAAACGTACATTTAGAAAAAGTAATACAATCCTCAGTTACAGACTTTCGTCAAAACATTGCAAATTTCTTAAGAACGCACTGAATTATTTTGTCCTATAGCGTAGCCCTTTTGAAAAGAAAGTTTCCAAATTTACCTACTTTTTTTTTGTTAATTTAAAACCCCTCCCTTTACTAAACTTTATCTACGGGCCTGCTTATATTGCTGGTTCTAGGTTACTGAGAACTGCTGCAAGCCATGTTTTTTGCCAGGTGCTGAGATTTACGCTACTTTGGACCCGCTGATATTTTTCTACACGTCCACCGAACGATAATGGAATAGGAATTATGTTCCAGTTGCGTCAATGCTTATTCTCTTGCGTATACAACAATAGGTGACGGATTTCAGTTGCCACCATACTTTTAATGAAACTGATCTTACAGCACTGCGAGTCCTGAATCGTTGTTAGCATTACTTCAACGTATCACACGTTACGTTATACGTCAAGGGGAATTAATCCACGACATGAAAAACTGTATTTATCTGGACAAGCTAAGAGTGTATATTTGATATATGCTGTTCACAGTTATTTAAGCACTTTTGAAATCAACCTTTGAAAAATTTCACTTGCCCCTACCTACGTGCATTTTAACGGACACGCCGACTGAAATTCGCACAGTAAAAATGGTAACGACGGAGGGAAAGTAGTTCCATGTCTTAACTTTCAATCTATGAATACTGAACCAAACATTATTTTTCATTCTATATTTTTTTAAATCATATAAGTGTAAGAATTCTCAAATTTGTAAATATTTACTATTCTAACAATTTCACAGTTTCTCTTGTACGGCACATTAATAAAGTATTATGAGGCACATGAAAATGTTAATTTTATATATATTGAAATAATACACAATAAGCAAACAAGTAGGGCTTACAAAAGTTCTCAGTTTACCGTGAACAGCCTATACTTATTTTTACTGACTGACGGGACACAGGAATTACTTGGTAGTTATTTTCTAGTCGGTATTGCGTATTTGCTATTGCTGTTGTCAACTGTGTAATCGCCTTTTTCATAATAATCAGCAGTTATATGTACTTGGAAGTTACAAATCGGAAAAATGACAAAGGCAGTAAATGTTTAGAAATTAAACAAAAATTTACAAGCCTTCATTAATGCTCTATTTTGCTTACAATTACGGTAATACTCCTATAATTCATGGGGGAAAAACTGGTTGACCCAAAATACAAGTGATCAATCCCTATCGACATTCATGCAGTTTGAACGTGTCTCCGTGGTGGGTAATTTATTGGTTGAGAGTAATGTTGCCTTTTTCCAGAGATATTCCGATTCAATTCTCAGCGAAAACTTGCTTTTTTTAAGATGTTGGTGGGTTTGGTTGCGGAAGGCAATATCCAAGCCCCAAAATGTTTTCCTGGACAGCCCTAATATGAAGGCCCTTTCACACAATCAAATTCTTCTTTAAATTACCTAAAAAATTTCTTGAATCCAGTTCATTGAGTGCTATATGACGTCATACAAACGTCATAATCGCGACCAGTTTCTTTCCAATTTCGTGAATGCCTCGCTTTCCTTCATGATTTTGTTTAGAACATATTCCTAATTTTCTTGAATCCAAAACTTCAATCGCCAATCGGAGCTTTTCTGGCAATATTAATGGAAGTAATCTCATAATAATAGAGTCGTGTGCACACATTTAAAGTTGTCACAAAATAAGGACGCATATAAAAAAAAATGTACAATAGGATTAGGACAATTTGTCGTGATTTAACCAATTGTTTTCGTGCTGCGCATGAGTCGTAGATACTTATAAAAATTTACTTTTAGTATTTTTCTAGCTGGTTTCAGTGAAAAAGTTTGCGATAAATTTTGATGTGTAGACTTGGAAGCAATTCACCAGAAGAAAATTAAGTTATTTTGTAGTACAATATTATTGAATTAAATAAAATTTTTATCATTTTAAATGGCCTTAAGAGTAAAGNCTCAGGGCTGAGCCCTGTACGCCTACAGTATAAGGAATTCACGCAAGCAATCATGCATCGCGGCAGAAAGGTACCGGGCAGCCATGGATGCGATTGTGGGCTGTGACAGCCAGTGTATCAGTAAGCATGAATGTATGAAACGGCCAACTGTAACAAAGCAATATTTTTTTATAGGCCATCACAAGTAGCTGACTTTCCGCACTTTTAGGAGTGGGGTTCATGATTACTACGAGCCATACGCTGCGCGCCTGGCTTTGTAGAAGCTTGTCCAAGACCAAGTAGGGCAGCAGGTTTCGTGTAACATTTGCTTAAGGCTGTTGACTGGTTGACCATTTTAGTCAAATTTTGAAGATATAAACTTGAAACAAAAACTTAAGTGTGAGAAATGATACCCTCAAACGCTGTACCGAGAAAAATATAACAACTTGTTTTTCAGTAATTTTTAATTTAAATATAAAGTTTTCTGAGCTTTCCAGAAACCAGGCCACACATTAATGTTACAAAAGGCTTCGATGGTAAAGTAGCACGTATTTTTCTGCTCAAAAAAGTATTTGGTGGTATATGCCTATCTTTAACAAGAACGCCAAAAAAACCGAATTTCATTAACATGTATTTCCTTATACCAAATTATCAACAAGGCAACAGCCTTAAGTGCACCAATAGCTGAACTTATAACTAGGGAAGGAGAAGGAAAAACCGGCATTGGCACAGTAAAAACCCTCTCGACAGGAAGTATCGTCGTTCCTCAAGACTCTTGCATAATCTTTTCGCGGTTTCTTCACACTTTTTTAATCAAACCTTTGAAAAAAACACCCCCCGGTATGAGGTATTTGGTTGTTTGGTTTATATGTAATGTATCACAACAATTTTATACTTGTGTTAACATAAAAGTGTATTATTTTTCGTTAAATTAAACATTTACTTATATTTTAACTAGAGATTTTAATACTTCATTTATAACTAATATGAATAGAGGGAGTGAAAATAGGTGTGACAATAATGCCTTGTAAGGAATAGTTATCATGCTAAATAGTATTACACGGAGTGCGCACAAATGCGGTGCGTGGACTCTCTGGTGTAATTTACTAAGCTTTGTTAGCATAGACGGAGGAATATTCTGGAAGTAGAACTTTAGCAGGACTTCATTAAAAGTTGGAAGCAATCATGAATGGAGTATACGTGTGACGCTGCTTGGGGCAACGATGGTCGGGAATCAGCGGTACGAGTCATTGGTCAACAAGGACAGATTTTTTTTTCAAAGGTTTAATTCGAATTGCTCTAGTTGCTATAGGCTATTCACGGTAAAATGAGCAATTTTGAAAGCCCTCTAATCTGAAATAATAGTCAGTAAATGTACTTTATTTTAGCCTTAGACGTTATCTTCCGAGTGCGGTGGAATATACACAATGTGTTTATTACTTACATGGCAANTACTTTATTTTAGCCTTAGACGTTATCTTCCGAGTGCGGTGGAATATACACAATGTGTTTATTACTTACATGGCAATATTTACTTTATAAAGGTGGTTAACGGATAAAAACATTGGCTGGAAGTAACTAGGGCGTCAAAAGTGCTAACTTTACCGTGAACAGCCTATAACGACGAGCAGGGTGAAGGTGGTAGCTGTGTGCCGAGGAGGGCTCGAGTCGAGCGCCGCGGGCGTGTCCCCTCGCGTCACACGCGACCGACAGCGTGCGACAACCAGGCGACGCTGGAGAAGGCGTGCATCGCCGTCACAAGTCTGCGGTGAGGAAGGGAGGGGGGGTAAGTGTCGCGCCGGCTCCAGCGCCGCGAGACGACCAGGAGCAAGAATAACGGTCCTGTCGTCGTCCGGGACGCCAGGCCTACAGACCAGGCGGGGACGGACCGTATTAGAGCTCCGTATGTTGCGCGCGGTGATTGGCTGAGACGTAGCGTGACGCAATCTTGTCCCAACTGAGTCACGCACGCGGTGTAATGCAGTTGTAATGGAAAAAACACGTATTGCGTTTTGAAACTGATAACTATGTTGAGTTGTTGTGCTAATGGGTGTAATACCCGAGCTGAATAGGGTGTACTATTTCACTGGCTACATTCAGACGAAAGAATTGCCTAAAGAAAAGTAATTTGGCTACAAAAATTCTAAGAAAATAATCGNTTCACTGGCTACATTCAGACGAAAGAATTGCCTAAAGAAAAGTAATTTGGCTACAAAAATTCTAAGAAAATAATCGGATACCAGGAAACATTACTGCTCTTTGTTGGGAAAGTGTCATAATCACCCATTATATTTTTTTAAGTGACTAGTGCATATTGTAAATCAATGTGCATGAGCTTTTTTTTTTAATTTTAAGCTGTATATCATATATCTATGAAAAATTTGTTTTGCATACCAGCATAACGTCTTAATGGCTCGTATGTTGCAGAAGTCAAGGAAAGCATGTTTATTATAGTAATCGTATAAAAACAAACATAAAATAACTCGGAATTTTTGATACAGGAGACAGGGGGATATAATACTTATACCCTGCGTTACTCGCATAAAAGGAAAATGATTGTGAATACCATGCAGAGTAGACAAAGCATTTGTTTGATGGTTCATCTGAGAGCTCTCATTTCTTACCTGCATTTAACCCGTCACCGATTTATTTTTCCATCACGTCATGTTACAAACAAAATTTGCATTGCATAATCACTGTGGTAGTTTATAGTTATTTTGTTTGTCACAAATGGACGGCTTTGCATTTCATCCAGGCCTCATGCCTTCATACATATTCAGAAAAAAAAATATTGCGAAATGGATTTTGTTACAATCAAAACTGATATTCGACAGGATTACGGCAAAAATTTACTACAGATTAAAATAATGTTGTTAGAACCTTTAAATTGGTTCGTGTATTATTATTTATTTTTGATAATTATAAAAAAATTACATTGACAAGCTGATATAACTTTCGTAACATTGTCATAGGCTAGGAGAGTATCTGTAAAAAGTAAATCTTTCTGTAATGACAACGGGTGGCCACAAACCGGCGCGACATGCAAAACATTTCACCCCTCGTCGTAAAAAATTTTGAACTAACAAAAGATTTGTTTGCAGAACATTAAAACATTATATTTTCTTTAGTCTTCAGTAGTGTAGATATCGAATTTTCCACGAAACTCACGAATGTAGGGTAGTTTTTAACATTCCATGTTTCAGCAGGTGTTTCGGTAAAAATTAGTTGTGTGATATTGACTTTTTTTCAGGTCAACCGTAATGCGTGGATGAAATATGACAATTCCACAGGAATCCCCACAATGTGTAGGACTAGTGGGGATATGTTGATGATATTTTTAGAATAACGTTCGAGAACAAGCGAGTTGAGTGACGAGTTGCGTTCGATCTTTCAACTGCTAGCGGCGCGCTCCGCGAGTCTGGATGTGGACAAGATGGCCGTGACTGGTTAAATGGCAGTACTCTCTATATACAGAGCTGTTGTTGGCAGTCTTGCAGTCTGTTATTAATGTAGGTATATCCGCATTGGCTTTCGCAATATAAATCCTGGTTTCTCCTGGAGGCGTTAAGTACGCTCTGCGGTTTTTAACAGGCTGAAGGCTTCAGAAAACCCTTACTTTCTCCTCACTAAGCTGTTCCGGAAAATTCCTGGTATTTTGAACATAAATACAAATTCTGACGAGCGACACAAACGCGACTTTTAATCAAAACTAACTGATCGCAGCACTGTGTTTGTAATTCAATGTTGTAATTAAATAATCCTTGCTGCACTCTGCAAGCAAATAACTTTTTTACTCTATAAAATGTGGATCCTAAATTAATTTTACTGAATACCATTTCATTAGTAAAAGTTTTAAAGACTCATTAAATTAAAAAAATAGTTCCATGTAAACAGACTAAACAAACCTAGAATTTACAGATGTTAAAATAAATTTTTATAGTATTAATGGGACAAATAAGCTATCAAAACCTTTTTCTCCTTATATATTAAAATAAGTCATTTTAGTTACATTACCACCCAAATCAATAGCTCTTAATTTTTCCGGTTCAATTTTTTACTTCCAAAATGTATTTTACGTAATAATACGAAGGTACTGCCGTCTCTTGATTAGTCGATAGTAACTCCGCCCGCCGCGAGACCTCTTGACCAATCAAAGACCTCCGACCACGTAAAACTGAAAAATTACAACTTCCAGCTCGTTTTGCAAGCTTTCTGTAGCAAAATTGCTGCCTTCTTCAATGAAATATTAAATAAATAATTGTAAAACTGTATTAAACTCCAAATTGCACGCCCTCAGCGTTTCCTCGCAAACCAAAACAGTTTTAAAGTCAAGAAAGAATCTTCACCCATATTTAATCGATCGCTAGAGTAGCACTCACGCATGGAAAAAAAAAGGTAACTACAAACAACTTATTTCCTAAACAGACACAACAAATGCTTTTTAAAATTTTTAATATTATTTTTTAGTCAACAGCACCTGCCAGTCACGACTAAAAATACCTGTTACCTTCAGTAACATTTTAAGGAGCAACTTTGATTTTAACAATTTATTCCTTCTCCCAGGCCACGCCCTCACGACGTATCGTAATCTTACATCACATTTGGCACTTCGAATCCTCTTGCAATATTTTTCACAACTTAACCACCACTGAGTCCAATTGTGGGCTTGCTGGTGAGGAAATTAAAAGACCTGCAATATTCAAAATTTCTATTTTTTTAAATTGAACAACAGGCGAGAGTTCGCTACTCCCGCCCTCCTCCTCACCACCGCAGGCAGGGGGAGTGTGGTAAACATTATTGGTAACCTGTCCACTGGGGAAATCTGGTGGATAGAGAACAAATACTCGCTGGCCAGCCGCGGGTACTACAGATTGAAGGTTAACCAGGCAGGGTCGGGGAGGGTGGTCTCTCCCTCCCTAACCAGGTGGTTTATGACAAAAGTATTGGATGTTCAAGGGGCCATCATGGAATCTGAATTACCCCCGCTCTGAGCTTCGGCAATGATGAGATGAGAAACGGCGGCGGCTTTCGCAATGAGTAGTGGACATTCAGTAGTCGTGCAGACGGCCCAAGACAAACTTTATATTGGACTACCGACTGCAAGTTGCTGCTAACAAAAATAAAACCTTTCTACGAGAAAAAAGTTTACATCGTTCTTAGTATTTATTCCTACGATAACCAAATTCATGTTTTTAAAAATAAAACACAACTAAAATACAACCCGAGGTAAATAGCCTATATATTGCAGATCCCGTATCTAGCTGTAACAGTACAAGTGGACTTGATAAAAGGAGCGTCTACGTACATGGTAAAAGGGCTCTTCCCCCAATCAAATGGCTGGGTCCGCCTCCGGTATTGGGCATGCTGCAGATGTTACGGTGCGTTTATTGTTATGATTAAAGTAATTAAGTGTAGAGTAACAAAACTGAAACTTAAATGTTACTGTTTTCAGTTATGACTTACGCGAAGATTGGATGACGAAAATAAGTAGCCTTTGCATGCAGAGTGTGTTTATGAGATGATACAAATATTATGTTAATGCCGTATAAAATATGAATATGAAATATTACTACAAGCTGTTTGTAAATGACCAGGCTGTCCAAAGCAAGAATAAAATAATGAAGCATAGTTTTCCTAAGGTTGTTAAACACCAAGAGAAATAGGTTGTAGAAGAAAACTACAAGAACATAATTTTTTAACATTTTCTGAGTAAATATTTGATACACAATATAAAAAATAATATTATCTCACGCGTTAATTTAAATGGTGACTTTACAGGGTCGATTCCCAAACCATAAAATCACTCGTTGATGTATTCGCAGAATCATACAATTTATTCCACTAAAAATGTCAGTTACTGCTCACTATATCAATTACCGAGTTTGCTTGATCGTGCGGTAAATAGTTGTGGGACCAATTTCGGCCAGATGTAATAATCGATTGTTTTACATTACCTTAAAAAGGCAAAATTTTGAGCATTTTCTTGATTAGAACATTTCTAATTACTGGCATATTACTGTAAGATAATAATTAATCGCTACACATTAAATAACGTATCATTTGAACACGCCGACGAATGTTTTAACGTGATAGATACAGCAATTCCCGGATTAGACCAAAAAATTGTATACAGATCACGCTCGTATAACAAAGAATACAATAAATCGTTGCATTCCACCCAATTCATAAAAATAGTAAAAAAATTCCGAGTTCGCGATGATTGTTGGGTAGTTCCATTATAAAAAAAATTAAGTGGTTTTTTTTTTCACACAGGAAGCTGATTCTTATAAAAACACAAAATGTACTTGTAATATTAACTTATTTTAGATTATGAGTAGTAGCATAAAATCGAATGTCGTGTGATTAATTCATGCACTACAAGAACAAATTTTTAAATAGCAGAAAAAAATTAACTCACCATAATAAATATGATGGCTTATCTCTATTACCTTTTAGTGCTATTGAAACATTCAGGCGTGCACTTTTGGCTCCCCGTAACATCCTACGAAATTGCAGAGCTCGCCGAACCGCCACAGCTGTCTTCCGAAAGTCTTGTAAACTCCGGAGGCTTCCAGCATGTTTCTTGGTGCTGCGTGGGCCGAGAAGCCCCAGTAGAGCTAGCGTGTGCCCCCGGAACACATACACACGTGACAGGTGGCGCAGGAAAGCTGCCGGATGCGCACCCGGATGACGAAGGGTAAAAAAAGTAGTCCCGGCCGCAGCCCCACACCTGCTCGCGACTCGATCGTCGACCGCTCTTCGTCTGCACGAACGACGGAATGAAGTGCCGCTGGCCCGGGGACTCCAGCCGAGCGTTGGTCAAGAGGCGGGTGGCCCACTGCGCATGCGCGCCACGCTACTACCTCACCTGAAAACATTTCTCGTCTCCCGTTTTCCCCCTACGACGTGACGCATCGTATTCCAAAATTCACCGGTGCATCCGTAAAGTGAACATGGGCAGGGTTTATTCCATAGACTGAAGATGAGTTAGACCGATCTCGCTGGCTGCGCAGAACCAATCTCCGTGTCCCAACATTGAACTGCTTTTCTGCCAATATGACCCGCAAAAACTACGTGAATTGGGTTTGAGGTTAGAATACTGTTTAGTAAACAAGTGCTTTTAGATGTTTTTTAAACTTCTAAAACCAAATTGTAATGCAGTTTGGTTAAATTCAAATAGGTAAAAGTATTTTGTTAATATAATAGTGCTTGTAGTTTAAAAATTAAGATATATACAAACACATTCATCATTGTTGACCATGTGACTTTGACAGTTGCGTTCCTTTGGAGTACGTCAGGTTTTGGTACATGCGTAGAAGACGAATAAGCGGTCTACTTCATATTTACTCTAAGGTTTATTCTATTCAGGTTAAGAACATAGCGTGATTTCTAATTGGAGATTTTGGCATAGGGAAAATTTCCGCCGCGCTAGGTGCGCAGTGTTCCAATAGGTAACTTTCAATTCAAATATTAAGCTACGTGAATAATAAAATATAAAGATTTTACTAAGTTACGGAGTTATTTTTAATTTTATTTATGATTATTACAATTGTCCTGTTTTTTAACATATCAAATATAGAAAAACTGATGCATTGCCGACACTAGCGCTTACCTAGTAGAAAAAATGTTTGGTTGCCAAGCTTTTGACATTGATCTACCCAGCCTGTAGTAGAATAACTTTCCTTAGGCCCTCGTAACCATAGACTAAATTATAAGGGAAACCGATTATAGTCTTCCGCGCATATACCCAACATTGGCCTACCCCAAACCATTACACCTGTCGAAGTCACATGGTTGACAGTGATGAACGTGTTTGTTTGTATCTTCATATTCAAAAGACAAGCCAATTTATGTGAAAAAAAAAAAATGTTTTACGTATTTGAATTGAATATAATTGCATTACAAATTGGTTAGAGGAGGTATTAAAACATCTGAAAGCATATGTTTACATAGACAGTGTTTTATTCTCTCATCCTATCCACGTATTTTATAATAGCCGTGTTGGCAGGAAAGCAGTCCAATGTTGGGGGACTGGTTCTCCGCAGCCAGCGAGATCGCTCTACCCCATATCCACTATAGGCTAGTAACTCGAATAGGGAAAACGAATCGTTACCGAAGATACCCGAAGTCAAGGTTATATGGTCCATCCGGCATTAATAAAAAAAAATTGCATATTTAAACCAAGCATATACTATGTTCACATAGCAAAAATATACATTAAACAATCATGTAGTTTCTATCTTTAGATATTGTATAATCACATGTTTTATTCGTGTTTTTTAATTTTGATGGCTTTAGCATAGTATTATTAGCGTAAGCGGCCTACGCATTTGTTTATACGCATGTAACTAACAGGTTATAAAATAGTGTTTCACCTTTATTATGATTACAGTTTATATTCGCTCAAACCTAATTGTTATATGAAATAAGTGTGACTAAACGATGCCCAGAAATCATATACTAGTCTCATTCATATATATGTGTGTGTGTGCATGTGTGTATAAAACAGCTGGCGAGGTCATTCACATTACCAACAACATAGCAAAGCGAGAATTTGTAGTTTATTCTGTGTCCTAACGATGGCAGTACCATAGAACCTACATACTTAGACTTGCTTCGGCCAACAAATTAATAGGACAATGTCCTCTCATTATGCTATTGAGTTACAACTGCCTAACTTGTATGCTGCCCGGGTGAACTGGCAGGACATGGGCCTCCGTCGGTAACAGTAGTGAATCCAGACTTGACAAATTTTTTGCAGTGCGAATGGAAGGGAGAACGGTAATTATGCATTTTAGGGGCTTTTCTGAACGAAACGTCCTAGAACAACAAAAGTAGCGTTAATGGGTTCTGCACAGCTTACCTTGTTCATATTTAAGAGGGGGTCATGTAAAATAAGTAGAACATATTTTAAAAAAAATAAAAAAAATTGCGAAATGTACGAGCAGTTTGGCCGGTGTGTTTACGTCTGTCGCCATGTTTAATGGCTGTGCATCACTGTTTCCCACGCTACCTACTTGCCGCGGATATTCAGGAGGGCGTAATGTTAAAATAAATAGAACTTATTAAATAAAATAGTTAATAGTACGAGCGGTCCACCGCTTTTTTTTACGCCGGACGCCTTAATATTTGGTGTTTTTCGGCATCGTGCCATCACCTTATTAGCTGTAGGTAGTTGACGTCATCGTAACGGTCTTTTATACGTCATCTTCATCGAATTTCAGTTGCCGTTCAGATGCGAAACAGTGCGGTTGTGTTGTTGTGGGCGCGACTTGCAACGTCCGAATCTGACCGATTTAAAAACTGAGAGTGCAATAACGAGGGCTTCTCTGCGTATTTTCGCCTATGAACGTGCGCTTCTGTGCAAAACATTCGCCTATGTGGCGGGTGTTACTTGTTTCGTCGAGTGAGGTAAGGTGTACCAGTTGAATTGGCCGAGTACAGAGGAATTGTACTCGCCGCTACCTAGGTGAGTTAAATGATATTCTTCCGTGTGTTTTACGAATCCTTTAAATCCCTAACATCCTAGATTTGACTTAATTTGTATATTAGTTTAAAACCCTAAAATCCGAGCTTAGTTTAAAACCCTACTATCCTAGGTTAGTTTAAAACCCTACTATCCTAGGTTAGATTAACACCCTACAATCCTAGGTTAGTTTAAAACCCAACAATCCTGGGTTAGTTTAAAAATGTAAAATAGTGATTCACTCATCGTGGGGTTAGGTTCTGTTAGGTTAGGTGGGCACATATTACGAAATTAGTCTGACGTTAATGCCACTAGTATATTCGTGTTCTGCATAATTAGTAGAGTGGAAATATACCACTTTTCGGGGGTTTTTTTTTTTGCAGAAAAGCCTCTAAACTACATAATTACCGGGAAAACTACCAGAACTTCCGAGGGTATAGAATAGTCCTGGATAATTTTTTGAATTTAAGCCTCAATTGGGACTTTTTAAGGAGGTCTTCCGGGAAACAAGATGTATAATTAGAGTTTAAAGTTGCGTAATTTTTAACATTTCTTGCTCGTCACTTATTTCACGCATACTNCTAGTATATTCGTGTTCTGCATAATTAGTAGAGTGGAAATATACCACTTTTCGGGTTTTTTTTTTTTTGCAGAAAAGCCTCTAAACTACATAATTACCGGGAAAACTACCAGAACTTCCGAGGGTATAGAATAGTCCTGGATAATTTTTTGAATTTAAGCCTCAATTGGGACTTTTTAAGGAGGTCTTCCGGAAAACAAGATGTATAATTAGAGTTTAAAGTTGCGTAATTTTTAACATTTCTTGCTCGTCACTTATTTCACGCATACTNAAACAAGATGTATAATTAGAGTTTAAAGTTGCGTAATTTTTAACATTTCTTGCTCGTCACTTATTTCACGCATACTCATATCATTTCCTTTTCATTATCTCCCTTATATTTCTAATGCATGTCTAAGGGTCCGTTAGTTGTGAAGGCCCCGGTGGCATTTCCTTCCTCCCAACCCTGGTCGGGCCACTCCCTGCTCCGATGTACACCGGACGTTCGAAAACTACTGTTTCGGTTGAATTCAGTCAAACCGATTGATTCACCAGTTCAACCGGCCTGAAAATTTGGTGGATCCGGTGAGTGTGCGCCAAAACACCAACCAATTAATTTTCGAATGCTCCCTCTGAAAATAAAAGTTCAACGTCGAGTTTTGCAAGTAGGCGCTGGAAACTGTGGAAGTTGTGTGTAATTGCATTAATTTGCTTCTGAAAGTAGACGGAAATACGCTGAAAAGTCAACCTGATGTTCGAAAAATGTCTCAGCTTGTGTACTCCCGTGTTTCAACTACTGGTGGATCCATCGATTAATTTCCGTAAACGCTGCCAGTTTTTGTGTAAACACGAGCCTGGTGTAATGGCCGTCACGAATGAATATATATATCTCAAGTCTTAACTGAAACACATTTCTTAACTGCAAGATAGTTCTGTAAAGGGATTTTATGGCGTATAAAAAAATGTTTCGCAAAAGTTTCTGCTGTTACTTTTACAACACATTATTTTAACAGTGTTATATTTTCGTTACTTGGCAAATGCATGTTTTAAACTTGTAAAAACATGTTAGTAAACATTTTTTTTATCCCTCGTGGTTATTACAAGAAATTAAAAGAAAATCAAAAGCAGAGAATGTAATATCTACGCCCAAAATGATTACCCAGTTGAGATAACTATACTTTACTTCATAATATTCATGAACTATATCATTTAATAGACACCCCTGCAACTTTGGAGGCCCGGGATTTTTTTGTTTTGTTTGGGAATTAAAAGAAAAAGTACTGTTATTTACTTTTAATTCGATGCTGCTTTGTCCGCTAGGAACTTCGTGTGTGACATATTGAAATTATTAAAATTTCCCCACTGCAATGGCTGGCAGAAGTCTTAAATTTTTCCCCGAAATTTAATTTTTTCCCTTAGCATATGAAATTTTTTTAGCCCTATTTATAAGTAGTCTTATGAAGCAGAAACCAAAACAGTCTCTCATAGTGTTTAATATAGGCTAAGGCAGCAATTTAAAAAAAATCCTTCTTTACACTCACTTTGGAACTGAATTTTGAAAACTCAAAAACTTTCATTAAGACATTTGGAAAAATTATCGCAACATATCAGCGGTTTTTAAAATGATTGATCATTCCGTGAAAATGTATTTCACCCTTTTTCACTCGTTTGGTGCTTGAATTTTGAAAAATCACGAAATCAGTATAAAGTACGGCGATATATCATCGGGTTTAAGAAATATCAAGCATTCATAAAAAATACATTTTTACCTCCCCCCCNCCCCCCCCTCACGAAAGGCTGTAGGCCTGGAATTTATTATTATGCATTTGTATACGGGGCCTAGATTGATTTGAACCAAGAAACACGTCAATATAAGAGATGCTGATTATCATGAAAAACTAATCTTAGTACTTTTCACTCAATAAAGTGTCACATTACGCAAAATTCTGCAAACTTTTAATTTATTTATAGATGTAGTATTCAAAGCCGATAAGCGCACCGATATCTCCACGGGTTTAAATTACACGCTATTGAGTATTAATAGCGAACAGATTTTACTCTATTTTCATGCACTTAATCGAGGCATTTCGATAAATACTTTACTATACTTATTTCTATAGGAGATATTTTGAAGCAACAAGCACATTGATACCATAACGAGTTTAATTAAGAGTTGCAGAAGATTGCGTGAAAACACGCTTGACTCATTTTCACCCTCTTACACGGAATTTCAGAAAATCATGTTTTAATGGGTATTTTCAATTTAAAGGGAATCTAGCCACTCCTAAAATGTCATGTTTTTCGGTCCCGCACTTTGTACTGTGTGTGATGAGTCGTTCAGTCAGTGTGAACACTTCCTTCTATGTATCTATGTATAGAGATAATGATTCACGCCCTACTCGTTTGTTTATTCTCGGAAAACTGCTTCACAGTTTTGTAAGTTAAAACAGCCATTGCACCGTTATGTATAGCGTCCCAGAATTAAATTGACATTGTGTTAGAACAACTTCTGGTAAAACTTTAATTGGTTTTGGATTACCGGAGTTAAAGGCGATTGAGAAGAGGTAAGCTGTAATGAGTGGGTACGGCCCTGATAGCTATATAAAATTATTAAATATACACACACAGATTCACTGCTTGATAAATAATATCATGAATAGAGGAAGGTGAAAATATACAATTTTAAATTTGCCAAAAGTTAACTTTGCTTTCAAAAACCAAAGTCAGTTGATAGAACAAGGCGAATAAACAATGTGTGAGCTATATTAAAATAAACCCCTAATAAATGATGATATCAGTACTAATTTTATTAATTATATAATATTATCAGCAATTTCGTTAAGCAAAACATGTAAGTAAGCATATACTAGAATATATTTTTCATGTTTTCCAGGCAAGCATAGTTTCAATACTGGTAGATAGTGTGTCTTCGATTGCCGGGAAGACTTATAGAGCTGCTTCAAATTGAACCAGGGATTTTTGAAACTAACCTATTAAAACTTTACGTGCCTTGCATTGCATACATTTTAAGCCAACTCCCTTATCAGGCACACTATAAAAAGTTTTTGTAACGGGAACTGAGAAATTTTTGTATAAATACCAAATTTTGTTGATTTACAAAGTTATGTTTTGTAAATCTACAGTGTTTTTTCATTTTCAAGAATAGCATTTGTATGAATAACGAAATAAGTTTGTGTTGTTACAAAGATATTGTAAACAGCCGTGCGTCTTACAGTTTCGGGTTTCAGGGACGAACAATGCCGAGACTACACGAAGCTTTCTTCGCCAGCGTAACAAGAAAATGATCGTTTCTGCGGCAATTGAGGTTATCCGCGCCACTAAGACATATTCTTTCAAATACTAAAAAGTGGCATCAGGCGTTTCTAACAATTAGCAACACTTCAAATACAATTACTTTAAAATAAACTGAAAAAGTCGCGTGTATAAATCTAGTAAAACAACAAAGGTCTAACGCAGCCACCCTGCGAATGTTGTAGAATGATGGTACTCTGCCGCCATAGCTCAGGGGCAGAGTGGCCGACTTGTAGTCGGAGGGTCGGGAGTTCGCGTCCCAGTTCCTCAGTTCGCATGTCGTGCGCACATGTGTACTGTGAATTTGTCCTTAAGTCGGTCTTCTAATGCTCGTCAAACGTCTCAACCACACACATTGTCGAACGTTACACACGCTGTGTACAACGGCAAATTTATCCGTCAATATGTCAACGAAGTCAACTTAAAAAAAAATGTGGTTTTAGATGTGGATTTGTGATTCTATGACTCGGCTTCAAATCTTGTATACAATATTTAAACTTTTTTAAATACATATTTTTTACGCCGTAGAACACCCACATAACGAAAATTAAAGACTTTTTCCTAATTTCTTTTTATTTTAAATTGGAAGTACAAAAAACTAACTACCAAATTACGGAGGGGTTCCGTGAAATTTATGAAAGTCCGTTTTTGAAAATCAATGTATCCTTAATTTTACGGAGAGTTTACGGATACCTTTGGATCCATTTTTACCAGCACTTTTCCTTAAGGTGAAGGTAATTTTTTTAACAGAATTTAATACCTGGCTCGATAAGGATTGTAATTTAAAAAATAGGCCTATAGCATTTCGAAGAAAGTTATTGATGTTACTGACATCAACAAAACAGCAAATGTGATTATGACTGATATAAAATAGTTTATAGATTAATTTCATAGATGGTTGAAGTATTTTAAAATTCTTCGTTAAAAGCGTATGAACAGCGGATTCGGTGCTTAAATGTCAGATTAAGGGTAATAGTAAAACAAAATATCTGATTTCAGCTTAAATTATTTTATCTCGACTATCATAGTTACACATAAAAATAAGCATAAATATATTGTAACATACTGAATTTAAAAGTCACGAGAATGAATTTCTTATTATGTTTTTATGTTTGCGTGTGGATATATAGACATATATATATATTATCTCAAAATAAAATTATAATCTATGCTGAAGTATTTTTGTATGGCAACAAATTTTTTTTTAAATTTACAAGAAATCTTGTAAACCTGTTGAATTTGTATGCTTACAAGAACAACACCTTTACTGCTACATAAAAGTTCTTGCTGAAATAGTGAGATTCAATAAACGGCTGATACCATATCAGAATTTCAAGTTAAGATGTGTCCTGAAGGCCGATGAGTCACCACTTCCGAGAATCGACTTATTGTGAGGGCTACTTCTTTCCTTGGACGACAGGGCGAAGTTCATTTTGACTGTTTTGAAAATGATGTGTTCCCCCAAGTAACGGGTTTTCAATAATAATTTTAAAACAGTACAGGCTAGGTTTGGTAAATTTATGTGGTTTTAGCTGCGATAGTACAAATATGTACTTTTATTTTAAATATTTTAAGAAATGTTCTGAACATCTCTTAATACATATATTGTAGTCGTTCAAAGTTTCTCTAGACAGTTAAATGAAAATGTGTGTTGCAAATTACGAAAACATTTAAATACTTTCGTATGGCTTTCTTTGAATAAAATATTAAAAGTTACAAAAATAAGCAACAGAATTCAGGGATAAAGAATATAAAAACTCTTCGAAAAATTCAACAGCTGTCGGCAGACTTAATTTTCTCATGCATGTACAATGTTAAGTTTTTGGGCAGTCCTTAACAACGAGGTCATGAGAGTCGATTACGGTGAAATGAGATGAGAATGGATCAGCACCGGAATGCAAGGGCGGGGAAACGGGTAATCCCCGAGAAAACCTGCTGACCAGCGGCATCTTATGGCAGGAATCCCACTTGCGAAAATCAGGGGGAGACCCAGCCAGGATTGAACCAGATTCTTCTTGGTGGGAGGCGAGCAGACTAAGTTCATGTACATAGATGCCTCTTTGTTTTTTACGTGGGACAAATATACTGCGTGTAATTAAGTGTAAAACTAATGACATTTCCGCCGTGAGCTCGGTAAAATTTGCAGTTCTCTTTTGAAGGAAAAATACCGCATATTAACACGAGATAAAATTATTGAAAAAACATATAACATATTAAAATTTAACACTGTGTTAGTATACATCTGTGGAGTAGAAGTAAGTGTACTTGCTTCTAACGTACAGGTTCCGGGATAGATTCTTGGCACTCCAATGGGGATTGTAATAAGCGTAGTTGGGTTGGGACGTGCCTAGCAGAGCCGCATAAAATGTGGCCCGCGCTGTCCAAACTGACCTATAAACTTTTTACAATAAAATCTACTATGCATCATCAATTAGACAAATTACTCAGTAGAAGATCTAATAATTGCTTGTGATTTCGGAGAAAAATAATTTGAAAATTACTACACATTTTCTTGTAATTCTACAGGATATCTTTCGGTAGGTTACAGTACATTTTTGTACAAATACTGGATATACCCTGTACAATTTTCAAGCAATTTCTTGCAAAGTTTACAAATATTTTCTTTGTGGTGTTACCTTAAATTTTTTTTTAAAACTAGTTCCCAAATTTTTTTTTGTAAAAGTACAAAAAAAAAATACTGTACGTGCTCCGAGTCATGTTAGCAGAGTTAGGAATTGACGAAGCATGAACAGCCAAGTTAATTTCCACATATTCACGGCAGGTTTCCTATACATCCATCTGTCCAGGGAATTGTTCATTCCATAGTAAATTCCCAACTTTCTGCCGTAGCGACGCTTGTTTCTTAATATGCAGCGTTATAGATAGCGTCATATGTTTTCCGCGAAAAAGATTCCACTACTCGTACTCGACGTTAGTTCAGAACCACTGTCGTGATTAGATGATTTTACCAGTCACGTGGCTTAGGTGCCTACCTGCAAAACAGAAAAGTTCACTTTTGGAGTAATTTGTTTCTGATTGGCCTAGTAAGGGACAGGGAGATAGATGTCTTCTCACAAAGACACGCAGCCAATATACATAAAAAAATCTTGAAATGTGCTCGTAGGCTACAAGTAGTTAGAAATGCGGAGTTCTAGGGCAGGGTATGGGGGATGCGGACGAGGGGACGAGATGACTGCCATCTTGGATGATGTCAGGCGGTCATTTTTTCTCTTTTTAACCTTTGAAATTTCCCAGTTTTCACTCAAAAACAGCCAAAAATCGCCAGAATTTGCCTCAAATTATCACGAATTTCCCTCCAAACCAGTAAAAGTTTTCACAAAAAATGGGGTTTGCACAATGCGGCTGACTTTTGCTTAATCTGAATGAATCCGGCATAAATTGTGCAATTGTCCACCGGTGTGTGCAATCATTTACTATCACGCTCTACAATTCTATACCAGCACCATCCATCTTGCCTGTAGAATATTAGGGTTCATTGCCCCGTCATGCAACTTCTCTCATCATGCTCTGACATTCCACCTTGGTTTTCTCATATTCCTTCTGGTATTATTTCACCTGGCATCCTAGTGGGGACGAGTCTCATTCTCTATCATTCGACCTCGGTATTCTCATATTTCTTCTGGTCTCCCTTCACCTGGCATCCTGGCGGGACGAGTCTTATGCTCTGTCATTCCAACTGCGAGACACAGAGCGAGGCCTGCCCACGCACGCTAGCCTAGAGTCGCACCGCGCACAAGCATCAAGTACGTACTAAATCAACTTATAAGTATAGTTGGATGTAATTTCCGAACTGTTAAAGATACAAGCACCAAATAATTAACATATACATAACCCCCGACAACGAATAGAGCCACGGGGTCAAGTATGCCCTATGCCTACTCATAAGCATAGTTGGCTGTAATTTTTTAACAGTTTAAGCAACAAACACCAAATTCATAACATAGGTATCACTCTCGACAAAGAAAAGGGCCACAGGGTCAAATATTCCCTAAGCGCATTTATAGTAAATTTAGCAATACTTTCCAAGCCGTTTAAGATACAGCCACAAAATTCATAACATAGGTATTGCCCATGAAGCTGAATAGAATGGTTGATTCAATTATGCCTTAAGACCACGTATAATCATAGTCGGCTGCAAATTCCGAACCGTTTAGAATACAGCCAACAAATTCATAACATATTCATCAACCCCGACGACAAAAAGTACCGCTGGATCTAGTATGTCTTAGGCCCTCTTATAAGCATAGTTGGAGGTTATTTCGAACTTTTTAAGATACAGTCACCAAATTCATAACACGGGTATCTTCCCCCGCGACCGAAAAGGACCGCAGTGTCAAGTGGGCACTAAACCCACTGATAAGCATAGTTGGTTGTAATTTCCGAACCGTTTAAGTTATAGTCACCAAATTCATAACATAGTTATCGCCCCGACGAAGAACAGGGCCGCAGAGTCAAGTACATCCTAAGCTCACTTATAAACATAGTTCCCCACCATTTACCACCCACCAAAGCTATAGGCATCAAATTCGTATCACAAATATCTCCTCTGATGAAGAACAAAATGGTAGGGTAAAATAAACTTAAAGGCTTCTTATAAGCACAGTCAACCGACATTTCTCGTCCACCGAAGCTATAGTTGTCAAATTCATAACATAGACATTGTCGCTGACACCGAACAGGTTGGTAGGGCGAATACGCCCTAAGCTCTTGTACAAGGATAGTTGGATACCATTTCCCACCTAATGGGGCTATAGTGACCAAATTCATAACAAAGAAATTACTACCGACGACGAAAGGGGTCGCAGGGCCTAAGTTCAACTTAGGCTTTCGTATAAGCATAGTTTGCTACCATTTACCCACCCACATAAGCTAAGGTCGCCAAATTCACATCATAGGCCATACCTCCGATGAAAAACAGGGCGATAAGGAGGGCAAGTACATCTTAAGCTCTCTTATAAGGAAAATTGCCCGAAGTTTCCCACCCTCCGAAGCTGCAACCACAAAATTCATATCACATTCATCAATTCCGACTGCAATCACGGAAATACGGGCAAGTAGTCCTTAAGCGTTGTTGCAAGCATTGTTCGTCAGAATTTCCAAACTTTTGAAGTTCGCGAACATGTATCAACCGTCCACGTAGGTAAGGAAAATAAATGTATACATACAGAAGTGTCGAAAAGTTACTGTTGCTTGTAGAAGTGTAAGGTCTGAAATAGCGCACACATAAGCATCGGCCTGCATGCACTCGACTAGCAAAGAGGTGCATACTGTTTTCCCTCTACCCGAATACGGAGAGAATTACAACACAGCTTCGTATTCGACCGGTTGGATAGTGATATAAATAATTGTAACCATATAAAACTGAGTGCTTGTTGAACAGATCTGCTCGGCGTCGGTATTGCATAAAGAAAGAACTGAGAGGTCGGCACTGAGGTGTCAGCAGTGAGGTGTCAGCAGTGAGGGGTCAGCAGTGAGTGGTTGGCAGTTAGGGGTCAGCAGTGAGGTGAGGGGTCAGCATTGAGTGGTCGGCACTGAGGGGTCAGCAGTGAGTGGTCGGCACTGAGGGGTCAGCAGTGAGGTGTCAGCAGTGAGGGGTCAGCAGTGAGTGGTCGGCTCTGAGGGGTCATCTTTGAGGGGTCAGCAGTGAGGGGTCGGCACTGAGGGGTCAGCAGTGCGGTGTCAGCAGTGAGGGGTCAGCAGTGAGTGGTCGGCAGTGAGGGGTCAGCACCAAAGGGGTTAGCAATGAGGGGTCAGCAAGCAAATGTCGGAGAAACCAAGTATAAATATATGAAACCACAATATACATGAAAAATCAGTCACGAAACAAACAATAAGTGACTAGTTTATATGAAAGTACATCACGAGCATGATGTCATAACGAGTCACAATATATAAAAAATACCCGATGGAACCAAACTCTATAATAGTAATATCAGTGTTTCTATCATGCCAAGAAGTTAAGTTAAATCTATAATGCACGCCGACGTGAGACAGAACGAATGATCACTAGGGCAAACTGCAAAAATGGCTACAATGAGTCTTCTAAATACTACGTTAATTTTATTTCCACAAAACAGCATATATTTTATACTTTTAGTCGTGCAAGAGAGACATCACTGCAACGTGCTGATGTTAACAGGTATAAAAAAACAATTATAAATGCAAAAAATATAGGCATTTAGAAACCTGTGTATATTGCGCGAGTATCGAGTGCTGTACATCACGTTAGTCGAAAAAAATGCTTTTGCGAAGCCTGAAAGCACAGGGGCGATAACGGCAACTCTTCTACATATTAATCCAAACATATTTAAAAAAATATGTAATGGGAACATGGTTATAACCACTTACTAACCAGCGCAATTACATATTACACAATCGTCGGGTGATGTACGCTGTGTGTTAAACGATGCTATACAATATCAGACCCTCCTGGTCAGTATAACAGAATAGCCAACGACTTCCTTTCGAACCGACTGAAAATAAACCGTCACATTCAGAGTACAACCAATACTCACAACACTAACAGTGGAACACATTCCATCCGGCCGACGTTGCACGAACATCTAACAATGTAAGAATCTGTAAGTAAGGCAGGCCAGGCTGTCGACCGGTAGCACAAACGCTGTGCAGGTCTCGACGTGTCGAATGGATGGCACAGAACACTAGCTGAGGGAGAGATGCGCCAGGCTCCAGGGTGGCAGACCAGCCGAGCCACACGTGCACTTCCTTTTAAGAGAGGAATTCAGTTATACAGTATAATGTAACAATTTATCCCGTTTTATATCATATATACATAAACGTATTTGAATTCATACCATATATAGTACCAGAACTGTAGACACATACGAAACAACACACATTAAAACCATTTGTTGCACAAGAGACGACGCTGCACTGAGGCAAACGGATTAAAAACATATTTTTTATGACAAATAGTTATATGCAGTTGCCAACAAAGGTATATTGCGCGAGCATCGAGCATTATATTTTAGGTTAGGCGAAAAAAATTCCATTGTGAAATGGGTTTTCTCAGAGTGTTCGCACATTTTTCTTCATCCTAAAAAATACATATATGCATATATATTTAAAACAAACTTTTTTTTACCTTGCCTTGTATAACTGAATTACCCTCATAAAGGGAAGTGCATTAGTGACTCGGCTAGTCTGCCACCCTGGAGCCTGACTTGACTCTCGACTGGTGTATGTACCATCACTTCGACTCGTTGAGACCTGCACAGTGCCAACACCATCGGTCGACCACATGGCTACCTTTGAGATTCTCGAGATGTTAGTTGATCACACAATGTCGGACAGGGTGGGTTCGTTCCACCGCAAGTGGTGCGGGTTTTAGTGTTGGCTGTAATCTGAATTTGACAGTTTCATTCCAGTCGTTTCGAAAGGAATCAGTTTGCTATTCTGCCATACTAATCAGCGCATCCTGGTCTTGATTATAATTATCTAACCCAAATTACAATGATCGACGTATGTGCAATATGCGCTTGTTGGTGGTAAGGGCTTATAACTAGTTTTCTTTACATTTAATTTTTTTATATTTGTTTTCATTTGTATGTAGCAGTGTCGACCTTATCGCTCTCTCTGCTTCTCGACTCTGACATAGTATTTTATTCTAGTCTAATGTGACGTACGTTGCTCGACGGTCGCACATTATGCGTTGGTTGGTATTGGAATTCGTGTGCCACTGTAATGTAGCGAAGTTCGGCCGGAGGGTGTACGTGCAGAAAATCGTTTGGTATTCTGCTGTAGTAACCAAGGCTACCACATCAGTTTTTAGACGCATCGTCTCGTCTAGCAACGACTGATGAGATGTACAGTGCTCGTCGCTTGTGCAATACGTGTTGGTTGGTATTTGTTTATAACTATTTGCCTTTTTTATTTTTGCTGGCATCAGTGTTTCGCGACAGAATTTTTTTGGTCTAACATAACAAACAGCGTTCGTTGTTCGCGCAATATGCATTCGTTGGTAGAGTTTATAACTATTATCCTTTACAAATTTTTATATCTAATAATCAATACGTAGCAGTGTCGTCATATCTTGTATGACCACTGGTTTAAAAGAATGATGTTTAGTGACGAGCAAGGAAAAACAGCCTTTACAAGTGGTGTAATGCATTTTCAAAGTATTACCGCATGGTAAATAGTGTACTGCATTTGACATATTGTAGAATTTTTTTGAGGTTGGTCCTTGTGAACATAAGCTGTTTTTCCCATTGACGGGCATTCCAGCTTTTTACTTAAGTTATTGTTGGCGTGCATTACAACTTGTACTAAACTTATTTCCACAATAGTAACATTGATACCGTAATGCTTGTAGCGACTTTTCCGGGCTCCTTGGTGTTGACGATGCCAATGGTGTTACAGATGGTAAGTCTTCAACCATTGATTCCATCTTCGTATTGTAGCAGAGTACATGATCGTAGGAGATGAATTAAGTCTTAACGATCTACATTCCACCACCACGCTAGTCGACGATGACATCCACTTTTACATGATGCTCGTTTGTATACTGTTCACACTCCATGCTAATTTGCATTGCTCGTCTCGGGTTGCCTCAGTAGATCACTGCTCGCTGTGTGGTGCAGACGTCAGCATGGTTGTTGGACTGAAATATGTTACCTTATCAGGCCGATCGCTGTCTAGCCTACGAAGTTGACAATTCGGCCTCTCAGCTTCTTTTCACTCTTTCATCTTTCAGAGCTTTGTTTTTATTTTGCTGCTGCTGCTCGCTCCCGATGTCTCTTACACCAGCTCCTGGGATGTAGTGTGTCTGTAGCGGTAGCTCTACCTTGAAAACATTCTAGGCATGGGAGACAGCCAAGAATCTCTTCGTACTGTTGCAGATAAACAGGCAGGTGTTCATAGACGGATTTTATTTCGTGTCGTACATATCCGAGAAGGAATTATTTAGGCAGGTATGCAAGTATGGTATCTTTGTCGATAGCTGCAAAGGATTTAATCTTTCCATATGCCATGATAGCTGATAACATTTTCTGACCACTAGGAAAGCATCCCATCATTATTACTATGTCCTCTCGACGAGAGAAAGAAGTTCTAAGCGATGTGTTGTGGTACGAACTGCTTTTTATAGACCTAAAAGTGAGTAGGGTGGACAGAAGCGATATCCTCTACTAACACCAGTTTTTTCGTAGCGATATTTTATAGAGACATGCTAATATTTACATGTCGATGTATTCAAACGAAATAAATTGTTACCTTCTACTGTATAATTGAATTCCTCTTGTAATGGGACATGAATGTGTATTATGTGATTGCGATGGCTGGTGAGTGCTCATAACTATTTCTCTTTACATTTTATTTTTATTTAATTTTACATCAGCATGTAGCAGTGTTGTCCTTATCGTTTCTGCACTTCACAATGGAATTTTTTTCGCCTAACATAATATACAGCGCTCGATGCTCTCGCAATATGCATTTGTCGGTAAATGCGTCTAACTATTTGCTTTTATAATAATTGTTTAAACTATGTTTGCCTCGGTGTGTAGCAGTGTCGTCTCTCTTGCGCGACTAATTGTTTAAACATATTTTGTTTCGTATGTGAGTACAGTTCTGGTACTATAAACGGGATAAATTGTTACCTTATACTATAAAACTGAATTCCTCTCTTAAAGGGAATTGCTAGTGTGAGTAGGCTGGACTGCCACCCTGGAGCATGACGCATCACTCTCTCTCTCGGCTAGTGTTCTGTGCCATCCATTCGACATGTCGAGACCTGCACAGTGTCCGCGCTGCCTGGGCTGCCTTACTTACAGACTCTTACGATGTTAATTTATCGTGCGACGTCGGCCGGGTCGGATGTGTTCCACTGTTAGCGTCTTGTAAGTGTAGGCTGTACTATGCATACGATGGTTTCGTTTCAGTCAGTTCGTAAGGAAGTCGTTTGTTATTCTGTTGTATTGACTAGGGTGGTCTGGTATTGTATAGCATCGTTTAACACACAGCGTACAGCACCCGATGCTTGTGTAATATGTGATTGTGCTGGTTCGTAAGTGGTAATAACTATTTTTCCTTAACATTATTTTATATCTGTTTGCATCAAAGTGTAGCAGTGTTCATGTTATCGCACATGTGCTTCTCGGCTTCGAAAAAGTATTTTTTTTTCGACTAACGTGATGTAAAGCGCTCGATGCTCGCGCAATATACAAAGGTTGTTAAATGCTTATAACTTTTTGCTTTTATATTTGTTTTTATATATGTTTGCATCAGAACTTGGCAGTGACGTCTCTCTTGCACGACTAATGGTTTAAAATGTATGTGATTTTGTGGAAAACAAAGGAGCACAGATTTTGCAAGTCACATAATGTGTATCGCACTTTATGCATTGTAGTAATTTTTGCAGTTGGCCCTTGTGATCAATTTTCTGTCACATGTCGGTATGTATTCTAACTTTTACTAAACTTCTTGGCGTGATAGCAATACTGATATCACTGTTATGATCTGTAGCTCCATCGGGGAACTTTTTTTATATATTGTGACTCGTTATGACATCATGCTATTCATGTAATTTCATATATGCTAATCCTTTATTGTTAGTTACGTAACTGATTTTTTATGTACAGAGCGGTTTCATATCGTTTGAACTTGCAGTACCTACGCTGAGCAGTTCTGTTTAACAAGCAGTCAGTTTTCTATCGTTGCAATCATTTATATCACTATCCAACCGGTCGAATACGAAGCTGTGTTGTAATTCTCTCCGTATTCGGGTAGAGGGAAAACAGTATGCACCTCTTTGCTAGTCGAGTGCATGCAGGCCGATGCTTATGTGTGTGCTATTTCAGACCTTACACTTCTACAAGCAACAGTAACTTTTCGACACTTCTGTATGTATACATTTATTTTCGTTACCTACGTGGACGGTTGATACATGTTCGCGAACTTCAAAGGTTTGGAAATGCTACCGAACAATGCTTGTAACAACGCTTAAGGACTACTTGCCCTTATTTCCGTGATTGCAGTCGGAAGTGATGAATGTGATATGAATTTTGTGGTCGCAGCTTCGGAGGGTGGGAAACTTCGGGAAATTTTCCTTATAAGAGGGCTTAAGGTGTACTTGCCCTATCACCCTGTTTGTCATAGGAGGTAAGGCATATTATATGCATTTGGAGACTATAGCTTCTTTCGGTGGGAAATTGTAGCAAACTATGCTTATACGAAAGCCTAAGTTGAACTTATGTCCCTTTCGTCGTCGGTTGTAATGCCTTTGTTATGAATTTGGTGACTATAGCCCCATTAGGTGGGAAATGGTATCCAACTTTCCTTATACGCGGGCATTGGGCGTACTTGCACTAAAATACTTTTTCGTTGTCGCCGGAGATTTCTAGGTTATAATTTTGACTACTATAGATTCGGTGAACGGAAAATGTCAGTCGACTATGCTTATGAGATGCCTTATAATTTATTTGACCCTGGTCGCCCTGTTCTTCATTAGAGGAGAGGTTAATGATATGAATTCGATGCCTGTAGCTTCGGTGGGTGGTAAATGGTGGGCAACTATGCTTATAAGTGGGCTGAGGGCATGCTTGACCCTGCGGCCCTGTTTATCTTCGGGGGTGATAACTATGTTATGAAATTTTTGACTATATCTTAAACGTTTCGGAAATTACAGGCCAAACATGACCCCGCGGTCCTTTTCGTTGTCGGGGGTGATGTATGTGTTTAGAATTTGATGACTATATCTTAAATGGTTCGGAAATCACAGCCAACTATGCTTATAAGTAGGCTTAGGGCGTTCTTGACGTATGAGTGTGGTGAGAATCTAGGCTTGCGTGCATGGGCAGGCTTCGCTCCGTGTCGCGCAAGTGGAATGACAATTCATGAGAGTGGTCCCACCGTGATGCTAGGTGAAGGGAGGCCAGAAGGAATATGAGAAAACAAAGGTGGAATTATAGAGCATGAGACATTTCCTCGCCAGGATGCCAGGTGAAAGGAGACCAGAAGGAATATGAGAAAACTGAGGTCGAGTTATAGAGCAAGAGACTGGTGCCCGCCAGGACGCTATGTGAAAGGAGACCAGAAGAAATATGAGAAAACTCATTATTGTTTAGGAAGTTTACTGATATTTTTTNGAGACCAGAAGAAATATGAGAAAACTCATTATTGTTTAGGAAGTTTACTGATATTTTTTACAGTTTACTGAGAGTAATTGTGTTAAAAATTTTCTACAAATATTAATTTTTTAAGTTTATTTGCGTTTTGTGCACACTTGAGAAAGAAGTAGAATATTACTAACAAGTTTGCGAACCTGACAATTCCATAGTTACACAAAATAGGTGCACGATTTAAATGATGCGGTCTACATTAACGTTAATTTTAGATGAGATGGAAAGATACAGGATTGTTATAAAAGTAAAGACGCGAAAGACACGATGGGTCAACTTTCGCCCACAATTATCATTATACCAATTAAAGTTTGGGTCTTGTCCAGTAGGTAGTTTAAATATTTCCCTTCTGAATTCGGTAACTCAGCGCGTGTTTTTGAGTTTGCCCAATCTTTGACATCTTATCATAAGGCCAGAAAGGTGGCAATCCATTGTTTTAACACGTACGCCTCTCTTGGTATGAAAGCTGAGAGAACATATAACTCATTCCCGCCCTGCAAAAATGTAAATCGTCGCCCACAAAACTGTTTTAGGTAACATGAAACTGAGTAATCTGATAGTCCTCAGATATGTAACGTGTTTGAAGCGTTGTTCGAATACAGGTTAGACCACAGACTAAAGATAAATCATGTGGATATTTTGCGTAAATCTCAAAATTAGCCCCACGGATAGCCATTGGCCAGCAGAGCTGTCAAAATTTGAAGTGTAAGTTGTTTACGTCTGGTTTTCCAGCATGCCCGTGCTTCTAAAAAGGAAAACGCTTCGATAGCTTGAATATAACCTGTTTAAATTAAAATGCGATCACAGGATGAGAACAGATATGCCGTTTCACGTATTCGGTTTAACGATTCCTTTAGACCAAGCCATGCGTTTTTGAAAGTCCTGGAGTAAAAAAAATCATGTTGGAAGCACGACATTGATAAATGCGCAATTCGTATACGGTATATACCCCCATGTTCTCTCCACGTAATTATGTGTGACAACATACGAACCACTACTGCATTCAAGGGCGTGCGTGTGCGTGTGTGTGCGTGCGCGTGCGTGCACGCGCTGCAGACAGGGCTAATTTTAAGGGCTACGTTCAGTTATCTTAAAAATAATTAATACAAATTATGATTTTTATTATTAAATATACATACATGTATACAGAGAGCGAGATTAAGAGAAAGACAGAGAAGGAGAGAGCTTTTTAAAATGCAGTGTTTCACAATGTGAGAGTTCCAAGTGTGTGTTGTTATACGACAGTAGCTAAATGGCAAAAACAATTTTTAAAAAATGTGTATAATATATATATGTATATATATATATCTCAAATAACACCCACACGAGTCACGGTCAAAAACGTATATGGGAGGAAGGTTCCGTAAGATTTAATCCTCTAACCCAGGATAGCGGCTGTCGATCGATCTGTTCAACGTAAAGAATGAGTGAAGTGAGACAAGAAGTGTTGGGGGATCGGCAGAAATTAATTCGGAGGAAAGGAGAGGGAGTCGCTCGCAGAAAAGGCTACATCACTGCAGCGTACATCGCATTACTCACAATAAATATCTGGTCTCTCAATAGTCACCTCATGGTTACTTCCATATTTCTTGGAGACCTGTTTAAAATCTACTTCCAGGATGTTCCTTCGCCTCACGCAAAAAAAGTTTAACTAAGTCTAGAAAACTACACCATAGGGACAACGCACTGCATTCGTTAGCAAATAGTTTAGTTATATGTTGCATAAGAACTATTTCTTACTAGGTATTACCAACAAACCTTTTTTTTACTGTTTTTATTCTTGATAATAATAAGTGTAATTTTAAAACGTACAGACAAAATTTAACGCAAAGTTCAATTTAACCAAAGTAAGGAACTTCATATGTTAATTTGCTTTAGTACAAGTATAAAACTATTGTGATATATGGCATAGTTAGGAAACTACTAAACTTCATACGTGGGGTAATTTCTCGAAAGTTTGATTCAAAAAGTGCGAAGAGACCGCGAACAGACTATAAACGTGGACCTAGAAAGTGGGAGGCTGGTAACAAGTGGTCCACCGCACAAACTGATCAAACTGATGATTGACTGAAGCTGTTTCCGGTGTTCGGAGCCAAGAAGCGCGCGAGAGCGACGAGGACGACTGCCACGTGCAGCAAGTCCTCTATCGTCCAAAGTGCAAGGCTCTGAATTGGCGTGCAGTGTTCCTGTCGTGCTGCGTTTATCTATGGCACTTTCAGCGATGATCCTATCATTTTATTCGTGAAAAGTTTGTACATAAGGTTCAATGCAGGGACCTTGAATATTTTTGTATGTATATGACGTGTATAATTTAAGATAGAGCGCTTTTGAAAAAATACTGTTTTTGGCATGTTGGAGTGCTCTGAAATTATGTTCCTAATGTGCGGAGCGTCTTGAAAGCACTTAATAACAGTCCTCGTCTGAAGAAAGCGTTTTTTTTTGTAGATAAGCTAATTGAACCCTTGTTAATAGTTCCGTGAAAAAAAAACCCGTGTATTTCAAGCACTTTGCAACGCACTTAAAGAGCAAGGTAGCCGGGAGCTTTAGGTTTCATTGCTTAAGAGAAAATTTTCGTTTTCATTTCACTTTTAGTCTAGCGACGCTAGATTGTACATGTCCTTATTTTATATTCACCTACTTATTATGTGTTAAATTATTAAGTGAGTTAAAAATGTAAAAAACCATTTCATAATTTAAATTTTATGTGATATTTAATATGACATAATTAAACGTTAATAATTCAGTTCTCATTTATGTAGCGCAGAATAGGTTAAATAGATTAACTCTATCGTTATATTTACAAAACGTTTCATCCCAATAACTTAAAATAATAAGAAATTAAATTATAAAGTTTGGTGAGTGAGATATAAGTGAAGCAGTAGGGAATGGCTTCAGATTTCTGGAATCTAACTGCGATTAAAAATATTAATGAGGCTATGAATTCCAGTGACGTAACGGTGAATTCCATTCCTTTACAGTGAATTACACTCGGCATCATTTTCTCTTATTTATTCGCCGGATATTTTACAGTAAAATTTTGAAGGGTGACAATTCAGCGACTGAAACCACGAGTTACCTCTAGCTTGTGGTACGCATGCAGCTGGTTGCTTGTAAGGCCATCATATAATTTTACGGTAGCGCCAGCCTCCCACCAAGGTGATCCGGGTTAAATTACCGGCTGAGTCACACCCGATTTTTTGTGGGTGGGAAATGTGGCGGACGTTGCCGTCAGCCAGGGTTTTCTCAGCGTGCTCCCGTTCCCCCGGAATTATATTCCGTCGCCATCCCATCTAACTCACTTCACTGCCACGGAGGCCGAAGATATCGATCTCTCCCAACTTAAGATGGTCGCCTACCTGACCTTTTAACTGCGTTGTTGTATGTTTGAAAAAAACGTGTTTCTTTGCAAAACGATTCAGCGTGTCCCCAATACTTTAACCTACGAAATTAAGACATACCCCAGACGAGGACGGGGGGTACTTTCAAAACCTCACGCATGCTGTAAATATTATTTAAGATACATCCAATATCGTTAAAAACGACTTTTCAAGACTGCTGTATCTTAAGAGGAGTGTATGTAGCTGCGCGTTCAAAAATCACAAAGCGAGGAAGCGATACGGCAACACTAACACCCCCCCCCCCNAGTGGCTCAAGGCTCCTACGTGCAAGGCGTGCACTATTTCCGTCGTGGTGCTGTACTGTGCAAATTAGATCTGTAACAGTAGGCCTTTTTTACACACGATGCAAAACCACAGATTAATCTACGCCAGTAAGGTCGTATTTTTCTCTCATTGCTTAAGCAAACTGCATAGGAAGCTTTAAAAATGCGATATTTGACCATTTCCACAAAATTCTTTCTCAATGAATACACTTAATATAATCAAAGTAAAAAAAAATAGGTGCATATATAATTATTTTTATCCCTACTGGCAAAATGTCATATTTACAGAACATTTCTTTTTACCGAGATACGCGTATTCACGAAAACAACGATTTCACAGATAATGTTTCAGTACATATTTATATTAAAACATACTACCCAGACAAGATCGAAACTGCGATAGAGCCGTACATTAAACCTTCCTACACAATTTAATAAGAATGCGTTTGTTAGTTCCTTGAAGAAAACATTTTAAACACCTTAAAATGCTGTTTAAGTACCAGCTTGTCTCACATTCAACTTTCATGTTCAACTTAGCAAAATTGTTTTGGCATTTATTTATTTATTTTATAAATGCACCCTGAAATATTTTGGTAAACTTTTTAACACTTATTTCATATTTTTTCATCTATTTTTCTTGTTTTTTTTNAATGCACCCTGAAATATTTTGGTAAACTTTTTAACACTTATTTCATATTTTTTCATCTATTTTTCTTGTTTTTTTTTGTCACCATGGTCTAGGTCAAGATCATCCATATCCAATATCGTGGTCGTGGTCAATAATGCAATTTTTTTCCTTGTTTTTTTATAATTTGTTTGAATTTGTTATGATTTTTTTATCAATATTTTATTTTATGTTGAAGGCCACCCACAGCCAACATGGCGGCGGGGGTCAGTAATGTAAACAAACATGATCGCCCAGGACTNTTTTATGTTGAAGGCCACCCACAGCCAACATGGCGGCGGGGGTCAGTAATGTAAACAAACATGATCGCCCAGGACTATCGAGGGCTCCACGCGCGACCACACATGTGACATCATCCAAGATGGCAGGTAGCACCTCAACACCTCTGCCCCCTTCACCTCTTGACCCCGGATCAACATTCTTATACTACTGCTATGTAGTTGACAGGGGCTCGCAATTAATGTATATAAGTTTGACATTAAACCACGAACTTCATAGATTCCAACACATGTGGTACTATACATCGGACACTGAGACATGAGACTATAAAATATGCCCTGCTACAAGTCAGCAAGACAGTGAAAGCTATGTCCCATTTTACGTTTGTGAAAAATGTGTTTTATTGCTGGATAAGAATAATTATTAGACAGTATCCAAATGTATGTAATATGAGTGACCAAATAAATCATTACAAATAATACAGGGAAAAAACTGCATGATGTCGAGCAGCTGTCGAAACAAATGCCATTTCATAAACGGAGAGGGAGAATATGAACCAGACGTCCACGAGAAAGTAGTTCAAAGGAGAAATAGTTCGGTATCGCAGAACTAAAAGATAGTGACAAGATGTGTATCAATAGGTGCGACAAAGTACTCCAGCTGTAGTGGAGGGGCTTATGCATAGCTGCTTCTATATCTGTTGAAATATTAATAAAATAAAGGGAATGTAGCAACCACTGCGATTTCAATCATCGCTGGTCTTTTGAAAATGCCAGACCACAAATTACAGCTTAAAAATTGTTTTTTTTTTTTTTTCAGGAATAGTTTCCCGTTGTATGCGTTAACGTATAAATATACATTTACATAGCCACTACAACTTTTTTCATGGAAATTATCATAATTAACATATTTAAATTATTTATTTTGTGGTATTGCCAAAATTAATCATAGTTTATTTAAACTTTGCGAGAGCTACAGCTTGCGTGTAGAGTTTTTGTGTGAATATGAGGTCACAGATGAATTAATTTGCGCTTTTTGTAACGTACTTCTAACACTTGCGTTTATGCATAAATTTCACATTATAGGCTGTTCACAGATAATTGAGTTCTTTTGAAACCAACATTTTAAAATTGCCACTGCCCCTGCCTGCATAGGCACACTGACTGGCATACGCTCAGTAAAATTGCTAATGACGGAGGGAAAGTGGTTCTACGTTTTAGCATTGAATTTTTTGTGTCAGGCAAATATTTGTGACCACTTAAATAATTTATTTGGCTTTTTGTTCGTTTTAAATGCATACAAGTGCAAGAACTAAGATATTTGTAAAACATTTATGTTTGCAATCATATGAGTTTCCTTTGGCCGACGCGTGAATAAAATTATCAGATCCACGGCGATGTTAATTTCACATACTATGGAAGAATAACGGTGTGCTTACAGGTGTAGACTGTTCGCGTTTAACTGAGCATTTTGGAAATCAACCTTTGAAAATATCGCTGTTCCTACCTGCACACATATTAACAGGCACACTGAGTGGCTTGTGCATAGTGAAGTTGGTAATGACGAGAGGAAAGTAGTTCCATGTTTTACCGTTAAATTAAAAGTGTCAGGTTAATATTTGTGAATACTGAAACGATTTATTTTGCTTTCAGTATTTTAAATTCTCATCAATTAAAGAATAAGTAAATTTGTAATTTATACATTTTTTATAGTAATTTCACAGTTTTACTTGAACGACCCATGAACTAAGTGATCTGGCCCATGGCAATGTTANTTACTTGAACGACCCATGAACTAAGTGATCTGGCCCATGGCAATGTTAATTTTACATATGGCGGAAGAATAAACAATCTACCTACAAGCAGGGCTTTCAAAATGCTCAGTTTACCGTGAATGCATGTTTTCGAAGACGAAATTACGTGGGACTAAAAGCGCTTCTATTTTCGGGAGACACGGTCTAGCGTCACTGAACTAACAAGGCACGTGTCGGCATGGCGCAGACAGTCGGTTTGCGCCAGCGCATGACGCTTGGCCATGTTGTTGATGAAACGCGTGCCACAGCCGCTATCAGCAAGGGGCGTGCCCGGGCATCTGGCGTTGTCGCTGAACCCTCCGGTGCAATGCATCAGCCCTATTTCCTGTCTCGCAGCGAATTTTTTCCTCCGTAAGTTACAACATAATTACGGGTGAAGGTGGAGCATTCGGAAGAATTAAAGGGTAGAGGGAAACAGCAGTACCCTGAGAAAACCCGCCGGAGAACAGCAACACCCGCCACGTCTTTCACAAGCAAAAATGTGGGTGATCCCACCGGGAATCGAACACGGCTCGCTGTAGTGGGAGGCGAGTAGTCTGACTACCACACCACCGCGGCCCCCAAAGTTACCACAGAGGATTTTTTTTTAATAACAGAAAAGGGTTAAAAATTTTGTTTTAAATGTTTAGAACTTACGAAAATACATATAAAACCAATCAACTTCGACATATTTGTTTTNGTTAAAAATTTTGTTTTAAATGTTTAGAACTTACGAAAATACATATAAAACCAATCAACTTCGACATATTTGTTTTGTGTTATAAGTCTATTTATTAGTGGTTATTTCCAACTTTTCTGAAGCCTGGCTAAGTTCTACTTCGCGATACTCCTTACATACCCTTTCGCTGGTTGTAAAAATTGTGTGTTTTAGGAATACGACATTTTACCAGAAAAGCTAAAAATAAATTATCTCAGCCAACAAGNGGTTGTAAAAATTGTGTGTTTTAGGAATACGACATTTTACCAGAAAAGCTAAAAATAAATTATCTCAGCCAACAAGATTTTTACTTTTATTACATTAAGCGTATTCAAAGAGAGAGAAAAAAAATCATGGAAATGTTAAGAAAAATGGTATTTTTAGAGCTTGCGTTTGCAGTTTCCTTAAGAAGTAGGATAAAAGTAGAACCATGCGGACGCAGTTTAATTCGTGTGCTTTCAGCGAGTACAATACAGTTCCACTGTCATAGGTCTAATATTTGCATAGTTCAGGGCACCGACGGAAACACTGCACGTCTTGCGCGCAGGGGCAATGAGGCGCAATGCGTGCGTGTCAGTGTCGCCCGTATAGCTCCATCGCTTACNCTGCACGTCTTGCGCGCAGGGGCAATGAGGCGCAATGCGTGCGTGTCAGTGTCGCCCGTATAGCTCCATCGCTTACTTGCCATGAACGTGACTGTGAACTCCTTACAAGAAGTAAATAGATCTAGAAGGAAACGGCAAGAAGGAACCAACGCACCGTATTTGTGTACTGGAGAGACAATCGGAAGTAAATAGTTGTANCTAGAAGGAAACGGCAAGAAGGAACCAACGCACCGTATTTGTGTACTGGAGAGACAATCGGAAGTAAATAGTTGTACACATAACTATGGAATATGTTTCCAAAGGTGCATTCCTGTAAAACGCAAATATGACAATAATAAAAGCATTATTTACAAGTAATGTAAACATAATTAATTTATTAAATTTTTTTACTTGCAATAAGCTACGTGCCCCTTTTCACTCTGTTGTTAATTAATATTGATTAAGGAATAAAAATTCAAATTTTTAGACAAAATAAAATAGGATATTTTAATTAACAGAAAGAGAAGCTATGTTAACGTCGAAGGAAATATAAAACGCTTTTTATACTTGATTTTCTTAAAAAACCAATGGGCATATCATATATTACATATTTGATTAAAAAAGGGTGACGTTGCCGACTATCTAAGTACTGTATGTATTACAGTCAAGTTAGTGTACGCTGTGCGCATGGCTGCTTAATTCAAGGCGCCAGTCAACGAATTTATTGATTATTTTCAGGCCGAGTACACAAATGAGTCTTCGGCAACCCTTGCGGGATGTGGAAATTTTATAAATAATGTCTTATATAATTTTGATATATGTTTTGCAAATCTTTAACGAACACAAGATTTCTATTGTTGTTGGTATAAGAGCTACTCTTGTAAGTGAACAAATAGTGTTGTTGTTAAGATATTTGGGCGGCTCTTAACAACGAGGTCTTGAGAGCCGATGAGGGTGAAATCAGGTGATGATGGAGCAGTGCCTAAATGCAAGGACGCGGGAAACGGGAGATAGCCGAGAAAATTCGCCAACCAGCGGCATCGTCCGGCACGATTCCCACTAGCAAAAATCCGGGAGTGACCCGGTCGGGGATTGAACCAGGTTCACCTAGGTGGGAAGGGAGTAGTCAATCTTCTCATCCACCGCGGCTCCTAACAAATAGTGCATATTTACAANAGGTTCACCTAGGTGGGAAGGGAGTAGTCAATCTTCTCATCCACCGCGGCTCCTAACAAATAGTGCATATTTACAAATTTATGTTTTAAGAACATACAGAAAAGTAAGTCTGCAAAGAATACGCTGGTGCCGGATAGTTATTTTTTTTGTTTTGTTTTTGACGTTTATGCAGAAACACTGGATCCGTTAAACATTTGTTTAAGAACCTTCCTAACCACGGGAGAAAGAGACATCAAGTGTTTTATAAATCCACATTTTACTGAGAAAGTATTAAACATTTTGTTGATAGGTCACNGACATCAAGTGTTTTATAAATCCACATTTTACTGAGAAAGTATTAAACATTTTGTTGATAGGTCACCCTTTTAACGGCATTTAAGAAACTTTAAGTGTAAGTACACAGGGTTTCGGTTTTTTATATTGTTTTATTTATATATGTGGTACAATTGTTTACATCAAGTTTAACAGTTGGTTATGAAAATTCTCCACAGGAAAAGTTGAGGAGATTAGGGCATTANAGGTTCACCTAGGTGGGAAGGGAGTAGTCAATCTTCTCATCCACCGCGGCTCCTAACAAATAGTGCATATTTACATATTTATGTTTTAAGAACATACAGAAAAGTAAGTCTGCAAAGAATACGTTGGTGCCGGATAGTTATTTTTTTGTTTTGTTTTTGACGTCTATGCAGAAACACTGGATCCGTTAAACATTTGTTTAAGAACCTTCCTAACCATGGGAGAAAGAGACATCAAGTGTTTTATAAATCCACATTTTACTGAGAAAGTATTAAACATTTTGTTGATAGGTCACCCTTTTAACAGCATTTAAGAAGCTTTAAGTGTAAGTACACAGGGTTTCGGTTTTTTATATTGTTTTATTTATATATGTGGTACAATTGTTTACATCAAGTTTAACAGTTGGTTATGAAAATTCTCCACAGGAAAAGTTGAGGAGATTAGGGCATTAGACAATAAATTAATCTTTACTATAACTCTATAAAATAGCATGATGTTTGGAAATCCTAGATACGTGCTGCAAAACTGCAATATTGCATGTCAGCTCTGTGATTGCACGTCACCTCTGTGCATCGCATGCATACAGAGGATCAGCTGATATGTGGCACTTCGGTAAGGCTTGACCGTTTGGAAGAAAGAAATTGTGTATGACTTTGTTTCGAACAACTTAAGGGCTTGGCCTACCAAGCATGCAGCAACAGATTTTTAATGGGGAATCAATGCTAAAGAAATTCATTCTCTGCCCATCAATTTTAAAGGTGACTGTTTCAAACAAAACGTGTCCTACGTGTCATTTCCTAACGAATACTGGCCCGTTAAGTAATATTGCCAATTGTTATGTTTAATAATTTTTTCAGAAATTTAATATTAAAATTTTATTTTACAAAAAGTAATGAATTAATGTATATATTTTTTAATTTTATAACGTGGCATAATTCTATGAGAAAGTTTAGTTGAATTTTATTTTTGTGTTAGAACAAGGTGTTTTTATAACTGATGCGTTGAGAAGGAATTCCTTTAACACTGATAACCCATTTAAACTCCGCGGCTGCAGGTTGGCAGGCGGAGTTCTTAATTATTCATTTTATGACAGCGGCAGTGTTGTACTGCGATATCGTGGCGTTTTGTGGCGGCTTTAATTAATTCTTAGAGCAATGTGCGAGTTAATTTACACCGGTTTTTTAATGATGTATGTAAAACGTTTAAAATGCAACAGATTTGTTGTTGTAGGATTTCACACAGGTGCTGCGAAGTTTGTGTAAGCCATCTAACCATTTACAGTTTATAATATTCATCTAATGCTTGCCTTGCCCTGCCATAGATGTTTGCATCGCGTCTATCTTTGCACGTATAAAATATGTTTTTAAACTAGGTACACGTCGAAATTAAAACCATGGCATCTATGGACTACTACAAACAATAAACCATTTTAGCAAAATGTTCGGGAAATTCATCTAGTATTTTAAAATGGAAATTGAATGAAGTAAAACAGCGCCAGGAGTCCGCAACTTTACGTACCTGCCTGCATAGCAAGTTGCATATCACGAAGGCGAACGGAACTGGCGTGCGATGAGATCATCGCCCGCATATAGGGAACCATAAACTCGAGTAACGTGGGTGCCGCTAGTGGTNACCTGCCTGCATAGCAAGTTGCATATCACGAAGGCGAACGGAACTGGCGTGCGATGAGATCATCGCCCGCATATAGGGAACCATAAACTCGAGAAACGTGGGTGCCGCTAATGGTTGCTTGTTAGTATACGTGTGTCAAACTGCGTGAACAATGGGAAATTAGCAATTGGGTAATAAAGGCAACCAGAACTTATAACATTTTATTGCCAACAACCCCCAAACAGCAGTATTGGTGATGTAGGAACAGAGTGTATTTTCATGGTCGCCTATGAACAGGCAGTCACCACATGACACCCCAGTTACGTTAGTCTTCATGATATGCAACTTGTTGTACACGCAGGTACGCGAAGTTAAGTACTAGCGGTACTTTGGAAACGGGCGTTACGTCTCATTGATCTCTCCGTTCTGTGGAAAGTTCCTTACTGGGTCGACTAGCGTGGGGAAAGTTTGCCTCTAGGCATTGCTTGGCAAATAAACTCAAGCTGTGTTCTAAGTAAGTTACGGCACAAATAGTTGATTTACTGATATCACGACAATCAGCAATGCATGTTTACCAGTAAAAGCTTAAATTATTAGAAACTACTGCAGAAACCAACAAATTATCATAAAATATATAATTAAACTTTTATTTTAATATTAGGTACATGTTTCTTAACACTAAAATATTTCGGTGCATTGTATTTAAGGTCATATTTAGCGGTATATGTATTTCTGTATTCCTTAAAAATCAGCTCGGTTTGTTTTATTGGTGTATGGCGTGTGGCAGCAGTGTTTCAAGCGAAAACGCGTGCGCTAGCGAGTTTCCAATCAAACTATTTTCCTCAGTTGCATAAACAAAGGTGCAGTGTACGAAGAGACGTTAAGGAAGAAAAACTAATAGAGCGTGTTACACTTGCATTCTATATTATTTTAATTTTATTTTTAAAATGAAGCTCGGGTACAAAAACCGGTAAGCATTTTCTTACAATTTTTTTTTTTTACTATTTTAAATTTAATTTTCGGAGTGTGGTAGCACCACTGTTTTTACACAGGAAGGTAAATTTGGGACCGTGTTGAGGTAACTTACTGCTAAATCGANGTGTATGGCGTGTGGCAGCAGTGTTTCAAGCGAAAACGCGTGCGCTAGCGAGTTTCCAATCAAACTATTTTCCTCAGTTGCATAAACAAAGGTGCAGTGTACGAAGAGACGTTAAGGAAGAAAAACTAATAGAGCGTGTTACACTTGCATTCTATATTATTTTAATTTTATTTTTAAAATGAAGCTCGGGTACAAAAACCGGTAAGCATTTTCTTACAATTTTTTTTTTTACTATTTTAAATTTAATTTTCGGAGTGTGGTAGCACCACTGTTTTTACACAGGAAGGTAAATTTGGGACCGTGTTGAGGTAACTTACTGCTAAATCAAACTAAAATTTAATTTATAAACGTCTTACAAGCCAACTGCTTTTCTGATGTTCAAACCAGCAACCCTGTAGTCTTTATGTGACGCCATAGCGATCATGGCCTTAGGGGTCACCAATTTTTCACTCGAATTTTTAAGGCTCTAGTGTACAGTCGGTGTTGCTTCGTACACAATTATTTATAACAGGTACAAATACTTAAAAGCTCGCATGAAAATAGTTAGGTTAATATGAAAAAGTTTATTTTTATCACTAGTGGTACGTCAGCATTATTTTTTCCAACCGATAGTACACACATTATATATACTTCTTTCTTTTCTCTTATCCTCGTTAAACTGCGTTTACAAATAAACAGGCGCGGGTAATGTAAAATTAAATAAAATGTAATAAAAGAAAATTAAATGGTTATAGAGCGATAGAGAAACTTTTTTTATCTCTTTCGTTAGTGTAAATGCATATATGGAAAATACGACCTTTAAGTTTAATTCCTTTGAATTCTGAAACTAAATACTGTTTACCACTTTAAGTTTAGTGTTAAAAATAAACAGGAGATCAATTAAAGTTTTCCTGCATTCAAAAAACATCAATATTCCCATTAGTCGGCCGTATTTTATACTCTGGGATTAAAATCTTTATAAGCTCGATGAACAACATAAAACGGAACGTTAGTTATTTAAAATGAACAGTCAAAAGCATTAACTGAAATTGTCATAACATGAAAGCCACGATATGAAAGCCAAAAACAAAATGGTGAATGTTAAATTCCATGAAAAATGTTGACAGTTCCATTATTTGCTATCACTGACATTGTAAAACAGAAAACGGATTATATTGAAAACTCCATTTTGCTATTGGCTGTTCACGGTTGATTGAGCACTTCTGAAATCAATATTTGCATGCAATTCAATGGGTGCAAAGACTTGCATGCATCCAGATGAACTGGTAATGACGGACGGAAAGTAGTTCTGTCTCTTAACATTGAAGAAAAGTGTTAGGTAAAAATTTGTCAATACTGAAATTATTAACTTTGCTTTCTGTTTCTTTAATGCACATATGTATAAGGATGAGCAAATTTTCAAAATATTTGCTNTAAGCTCGATGAACAACATAAAACGGAACGTTAGTTATTTAAAATGAACAGTCAAAAGCATTAACTGAAATTGTCAAAACATGAAAGCCACGATATGAAAGCCAAAAGCAAAATGGTGAATGGTAAATTCCATGAAAAATGTTGACAGTTCCATTATTTGCTATCACTGACATTGTAAAACAGAAAACGGATTATATTGAAAAATCCATTTTGCTATTGGCTGTTCACGGTTGATTGAGCACTTCTGAAATCAATATTTGCATGCAATTCAATGGGTGCAAAGACTTGCATGCATCCAGATGAACTGGTAATGACGGACGGAAAGTAGTTCTGTCTCTTAACATTGAATAAAAGTGTTAGGTAAAAATTTGTCAATACTGAAATTATTAACTTTGTTTTCTGTTTCTTTAATGCACATATGTATAAGGATGAGCAAATTTTCAAAATATTTGATTTTATAATAAGGCCCAGTTTCACTTTATTAACACATGAACAAAGTAATGGGTCCCATGACAAAGTTCATTTTACANTTTTATAATAAGGCCCAGTTTCACTTTATTAACACATGAACAAAGTAATGGGTCCCATGACAAAGTTCATTTTACATATGGCGGAAGAATACACTATGTGCTTACAAGAAGATCTTAAGCAGGGCTTTCAAAAGTGTCCAGTTTACCGTCAACAGATTATAGTCTACTTTTCGCTCGGCGTAAAGGCGGGTGCAAGCATATCTTATTGTACGTGCTAGTCTGCCGTGACACGTTCACGTAGGCTCAGTCCGTTTGATTTAAGAACCACGTACAGAAAGCCTCAGAAATTCCCCGAGTCTCACTATAATAAGGCGGTCCCGTCGTCTTTAATGTCTTTTTTAAATAGAAGCCTGTGAAACCGTGTGACGAAACACCTCTAGAGAAATAACAATAAAAATACTTATATTTCACCGTTTTGTCCAAATTTTGGTACTGAAAGCGTTTTATGGCGTTCTCTTCATAAAGAAGATCTTGCCAATAAATGAGTGACAAACGCCAACACCGTAATTAGGCTCGAAATGAAATTTGTCGGCGATAGCTTTAAAACACGTTCTTCTAAACATAAACAATACCAAGAAGTTACATTTTAAGATCATCTACAAAATCCACACGAAAAATAATTTTTTCGATGTAAACTGTTTTAATGTTTTCCATGCAACCAAACATTTTACAACTTATCAGAATTGTATGAGGATTGGTTTTCATGCGTTTGAAAATATTTTAAACGAAAATCTACTTTGTCAATATTGGCTGGCAAACACTGTAAGTTTAGTTAGGATAAGCTGCCAAAGTCTACACCATATCAGNATCTACTTTGTCAATATTGGCTGGCAAACACTGTAAGTTTAGTTAGGATAAGCTGCCAAAGTCTACACCATATCACAAAAATAAATATTGGACGGATACTTAACTGATAATATTTATTGAGTTATTAAACCGTTAGTTTGAATTNCATATCACAAAAATAAATATTGGACGGATACTTAACTGATAATATTTATTGAGTTATTAAACCGTTAGTTTGAATTAAATACCAATAAATCCGATTTTGGCAAACAACTTGAGTGAAGAAGAAATGGCGAATTTTGTGCAAGGGGCTGGAGGTTCTGAGCTGTTCCTGCTCTGTCATTCCGGTTCCCCGGTGGCCATATTGTGGGCCATCTTGGTTCCACGTGACCTTAATATTTGACTTTTAAACCCAAAATTAAAAAATTCCAAAAAATACAAAATTTTTTTAAAAATTATATTAAAAAGTTTTAAATAATTATTTAAATATTTATTTTAAAATTAATTTTTAAAAATTTTAATTTTTNAAAAATAAATATTGGACGGATACTTAACTGATAATATTTATTGAGTTATTAAACCGTTAGTTTGAATAAAATACCAATAAATCCGATTTTGGCAAACAACTTGAGTGAAGAAGAAATGGCGAATTTTGTGCAAGGGGCTGGAGGTTCGGAGCTGTTCCTGCTCTGTCATTCCGGTTCCCCGGTGGCCATATTGTGGGCCATCTTGGTTCCACGTGACCTTAATATTTGACTTTTAAACCCAAAATTAAAAAATTCCAAAAAATACAAAAATTTTTAAAAAATTATATTAAAAAGTTTTAAATAATTATTTAAATATTTATTTTAAAATTAATTTTTAAAAATTTTAATTTTTTCATGTCCGCTGCACTCCCCTCCGGCCATACTCATTCAACCAACTTGGTAGATGCGGTTCACCATCTCGGTAGGCGTTAGAGCCACCCTCCACCATCGTGGTAGATGCAGCTGTCCACCATTTTGGTCGGTGCAGTCCGCCATACAGGAAGGTGCAACCGTCCATCACCTTGGTCGATGCAGTCCGCTATCTTGGTAGGCGTCACAGCCACCTTCCACCATCTTGGTTTATTTTTCGTTTTTCATGTGTTTATACATTACTGGAGTTTGTCTCTCACCATCGTTCGACGGCAATCATGATTTTTGTTTGTCATTTGTTTTACATTACTGGTGCCGTCCCCAGCACCGCACCCAGCAGAAGACTGACCCTTCCTCTCCCCCCTTCCAGTATATTTAATTGACCAATTGCCTCATCCCTTATTCTCATTGGCTAATTACTATAGTGTTTTCGGAAACCTTCGTTTAACCAATTAGTCGATTCCCCTCCTCTCCCTTCCAATATATTTAATTACTCCACCAATGTTTCTCATTGGCTAATTACTTGGGTGTTTTTGAAAACCTTCGTTCCGACCAATTGGCAGCCTACTTTAATCGCGAGGGTGGACTATTATTTTCCCTTAAATACTCTTTATAAGACGCAGCTGAGCCCCCTCGAGAAATGAGTCATTTTTCTCGCTGTCGTGCCTTTTTCGCTATTTAAAAAGGAAAGCCCAGTGACCATTTCGAAACTTGCAGGGTTTCAAACCCCTGTTAAATTTACGACAGCCATGTTGTCAAGCGAAGAAGAAAATAACAGCAAGAGCAACGCAGAAGAAAATGGAGATAATATTCTTCAGCTTATCCGCACCATATTGGCAAGAGGAGCAACTTCGTCAATGCCGTCTACTAGCACGAAACCGCAATCGTCGGGCAACACGTACTAGCTCCCATCGGCCTAAAAGGTCCTACAGCTTATTCTCTCCCAGTTTCGCAGAGAGCACCATCAGCTCCGACTTCGAATACAGTGATATCGAAGAAGAAATGGAAATGTCTGTCGCCGAAATTTCTCCAATCAGGTCAGAAGACGTGAGCAAGTACAGTGAACTAAAATGTGGGTACCGACGCGTAGTGTCCGAGATGCTCGAGGCATTCTGCAAATTCAATTTTGTGACGGTACAATTCACTGGCTATGCTTCTGCGGTGATTTCGAAGGCTGTTATGTGCGGTGCACATTATCGTGCGAATATAAAAACTTACCTTTACAATTTATGCCCTAACTCTACGCTTCCATGTTCGCTGGAGGAGTTGGTAAAACCAAATCGTGATGTCCNGTAGTGTCCGAGATGCTCGAGGCATTCTGCAAATTCAATTTTGTGACGGTACAATTCACTGGCTATGCTTCTGCGGTGATTTCGAAGGCTGTTATGTGCGGTGCACATTATCGTGCGAATATAAAAACTGTTACCTTTACAATTTATGCCCTAACTCTACGCTTCCATGTTCGCTGGAGGAGTTGGTAAAACCAAATCGTGATGTCCACGTATGCAAGGCAAGAATGTACGAAAGTGTCATGCACAAACTTTTCCGAAAAAGTAAAATTAATTATGTGTGCAAATGGCAGGAGAAATGTGATGGACATAACTATGTTGTGAAAAGGCAAGGTTTCCCGGACTGGGCCTCCATCTGCACGCCTTTTGCATGCGAAGTGCACCTAGGCTCGAGGCCGAGAACTTCCACCAAGTCTTCTCGCAACGGTGGAGCGCGTCCTGGTGATAAGTTCATTCACAAGAAAAAATATGCAAGTACATATCCTCTACTNACTTCCACCAAGTCTTCTCGCAACGGTGGAGCGCGTCCTGGTGATAAGTTCATTCACAAGAAAAAATATGCAAGTACATATCCTCTACTGCATGGCGTAACCTTCACGGACCAGCCGGCTGTTACCGTAACTGTGGAATGGTGTGACGAAAATGTACATTTCCTCCTTAAAAGAAACGTCTTCGATGGCAAAACTCTTGAAATATCAGTGCAAGATTGTGACAGTGACGAGTGGGCAGTTCATTTGAGCCACCCGCAAACAAAATTTCCCACAAACATCGGAAACATGAAAAAAGAAATTATGGGCGAACGACGTTCAAGCAAGCAATACAGGGAAAATTGCAAATTTAATCATGAAATTAAAAATTATATACTTTTTAAAGTTTTTTTTAACTGTGCCATGCCCCGTCACATCTGATTGGGCTTGTCACAGTTTGGATGTTACAACGCCACCGGACCCATGGCCAGAGGTGCTCGTGTTTGCGTGTATGTATGAGCTTTGCTCTATTTTCAGAAAAACCCAGGTAATGAAAACCTCCCATTCCCCTCGTAATTTTTTTAGTTCGCGAAACACACACGTTCTACAGAGTAAAAAAATTATTGACACGCGTGATTAAAAGTTTTGATGAAAAAAGTATGTTTTTATGCTACACGTAAAAAATAANGTAAAAAAATTATTGACACGCGTGATTAAAAGTTTTGATGAAAAAAGTATGTTTTTATGCTACACGTAAAAAATAATTTTTATGTGCAAATAAATGTCTATGTGTTTAACTGTCGCATTATTTTTTGTTGTTTACCAACATTTTGCAATTTTTCAGTAAATATGTTAAACATGTAAAATATTTTCTCCCACGTGTTTCGTAAATTTTATATATATTTATATATATCGATGTTCTTCCATGTTATGTGTAAATACGATGTATTTATTTATTGAATTACATTTTCTTGCAAGTTTTTTGTAAACATGATGAAAAATTAATAATTTTGTTGCAAGTATTTCTGTAATATTTTCATTCGTATTGAAATCATTTTAAAATGACCTGAGTATTTTGATTGCTGCTACATGCGAGCGATACAGAGGAGAGAGAGAGAGAGAGAGAGAGAGAGAGAGAGAGGCATAGGCTGGCGGCGTTCTTGTGCGATGTGTCAGAATGAAGGTCGTCACGCGATCACATCTCTTCCGTCAGTATACTTCCCTTACGTCTTCACACTCTCGAGAGGTAGTTAATGTAGGTCAGTAGCGCTACCAGTGTGCCATGCACATTTTTTNTCCCTTACGTCTTCACACTCTCGAGAGGTAGTTAATGTAGGTCAGTAGCGCTACCAGTGTGCCATGCACATTTTTTAAAAATTTAATAATCTTCTTTAAATGGTTATTTGCTAAATATTTCACACGAGTTATTTTTTGTTATAGTAAAACAGTAAAAGTTAATAATGTGCAGCAAATTTTAGAGTATAGTATTTAATATTGTAGGTAAATAAGTGAAGCATAATTANAGTAAAAGTTAATAATGTGCAGCAAATTTTAGAGTATAGTATTTAATATTGTAGGTAAATAAGTGAAGCATAATTATTATGTAATATGAGGCACTGTTATGAAATATTGCACGTACTTGTCCCTCCTCCATGGGAAAAGCAAGTGCAATCAATATTTATACCAAATAAAGGGAAAAACAAATTACGACTTTTCAACTCATAAACCACACATAAATATTACACCTAAAAAATTAGGTTAAAATGCTTGGTTCGCAAGTATAGGAGCAAAAAATGTATGTCCATAAAATCACATTTTCACATCCATATAAATATCTAATGCAGCTGCAGACTATCGGATGGTGGAAAACTTAGCACAAATTCTTCCATGTAACATTTCACGTCCTTAGGAACACGCACACAGTTAGANTATCGGATGGTGGAAAACTTAGCACAAATTCTTCCATGTAACATTTCACGTCCTTAGGAACACGCACACAGTTAGACAGTTTGAGGTGTAAATCGGCAACATCGTTACTAAAGCCCGTAAAATGCTTTGAAAGTTATTTAAACATCGGTGAANTCTCGGATGGTGGAAAACTTAGCACAAATTCTTCCATGTAACATTTCACGTCCTTAGGAACACGCACACAGTTAGTCAGTTTGAGGTGTAAATCGGCAACATCGTTACTAAAGCCCGTAAAATGCTTTGAAAGTTATTTAAACATCGGTGAANCAGTTTGAGGTGTAAATCGGCAACATCGTTACTAAAGCCCGTAAAATGCTTTGAAAGTTATTTAAACATCGGTGAATCTTATCCACGTCAAACCGATGAGAGGGTGGGTTAGCATCGAGAGGCAGCGGAGACGACATGTCTTCGCAGCAAAGGCATCTTTCAGCATTTGTGTAAGCAATATCAGAGACCGGAGAGTACTGTACCGACACAGATGAGTCCGTCACATCATTGAATGAAAGAGACCTCTTTGTTTGCACATGCAATATAGTCATTTCGGGCGATCCATTTTCCAGCTGCGGTACATTGCCATCTTCCAGCAGCAGGGAACATTCAGTTATATTGTTGCATGTAGCCAACTCACCCTTCTGGAAGCCACGAAAGTGACGCGTCTGGGAGCACTGGTGAGGTGGCGTCTGGGTGCTCTGGAAGGATGGCGTCTGGGTACTCCGGAAGGGTGGCGTCTGGGTGCTCTGGAAGGGTGGCGTCTGGGTACTCCGGAAGGGTGGCGTCTGGGTACTCCGGAAGGGTGGCGTCTGGGTACTCCGGAAGGGTGGCGTCTGGGTACTCCGGAAGGGTGGCGTCTGGGTACTCCGGAAGGGTGGCGTCTGGGTACTCCGGAAGGGTGGCGTCTGGGTACTCCGGAAGGGTGGCGTCTGGGTACTCCGGAAGGGTGGCGTCTGGGTACTCCGGAAGGGTGGCGTCTGGGTACTCCGGAAGGGTGGCGTCTGGGTACTCCGGAAGGGTGGCGTCTGGGTACTCCGGAAGGGTGGCGTCTGGGTGCTCCGGAAGGGTGGCGTCTGGGTGCTCCGGAAGGGTGGCGTCTGGGTACTCCGGAAGGGTGGCGTCTGGGTACTCCGGAAGGGTGGCGTCTGGGTACTCCGGAAGGGTGGCGTCTGGGTGCTCTGGAAGGGTGGCGTCTGGGTACTCCGGAAAGGTGGTGTCTGGGTGCTCTGGAAGGGTGCTATCTTGGTGCTCTGGAAGGGCGTCTCCGTCGTGATGCCGACTTTTGCTAAAGGTGCAGCGCCGGATTCTACTATGGTCTCCGATGCTGCAGCGTTGCATCGCCCTTAGGCGATAGATGAAGAGGCACCCATATTTTCAAATAATTTCCCCGCATTAATTAGGAGAGCCTCGTCGTTCTCGGACAAGAAATCAAAGGATGACACTACGAAGATGGCTGATAATATCCTTAAAATAGCCACAGCACGGTATTTTCAATACCAATACAACTAATGCGAATCAACGCCCAAACTAAAGCTTATAAGCGAGTGCTTATNACAGCACGGTATTTTCAATACCAATACAACTAATGCGAATCAACGCCCAAACTAAAGCTTATAAGCGAGTGCTTATCCACCTTCTATAATGCTCTGCATACCCCCACTACTGCCTACCACCCCTTCGTCGTGTGTCTGTACGCTTGCAAATAAAAAAAATTCCTGTATAATAAATTTTATTGCTAGGTGGGCAGAGCCCTTAAATGAGTTAACATTATTAATTTGTATTAAAAATATACATATATTATAAAAGTATTAATATTTTATCAAATACATTCTGTCAATGGCCAATAACAAAGAAATGGAGTGGGGGGATGGCCAAAGGCTAATAAATGGAGTGGGAGTTTTTCCCCGCCGTAAGAGCTACGTTGCAGCTCCCAGGATAGACTTGGAGAGGATATCAGCGGAACTGCGCTGGCCATCAGCTTTTATTTTTATCCGGGAGAACAGCTAATCATGCATGAGATCGGAAACGCAACTAGCTGCCAGGAAACTCGTATTGAACCCAGCATGGCAATATTTTGATCGGCTTTCGGCGTGCGTGTGACAGGGCACGTCCGAGCGGACGTGGAAAATTACTCCGCGCAAGCTTTTCCTGTTTCCTTCGCCCGCTCAAAGTCCGTTTACTTTCGTGGCAATAGTCTTCCTTGCTCCTTCGGTACTGCATGTTCCCGCGAGCCAACCCTTTAAATACAATTTTTACTAATATTTCTTTTCTCCACACTTTATTAATTTAGCATAAAATAGAAGGTTATATTTAAAAACGAAAAGGTTTAAAATATAAATAAACAAATAATTCATTTTTTATACAGGCATGTTTTATTCACACAAATTAAAACATTATAAATTCACGTAAAATTCGAGAGTCTTTAAAAATTTAATGTGCGACCCAAAATATGCTCGTAAAAAATTATTAGCAGTCTTTAACGTTCGATTTGACGCAATAGATTGGGAATATTCAAAGTGCCTTCTTCCAAGTTAAAGTAGGTCATGGGCGAACCCATGTTGGCAGCAGCAGGTGACGTCTCACGTGGACGTTTGCATGGGCACGCTTCACAGTTCGATGCAGGTCCCCCAGGATATTTATGCATATTGGTGTCAACACGGTGGCTGCGGCACGACCTTCAGTTGGGGCCGTTTGAGTCGAAGCCTCGCTGGTATTATTTTGCCGACTTACGCAGACCTGGGTGGAGCAGTCAGTGGCGTGAATTACGGTCGTCGTAGGAGGAGGGTCGACCTTGCCTCGACTCGAAGATGCTGCAAATTCCAGAACCTGGTCCACGGTTGCTGGAAGAGTCGTTTCCCGTTTCATGCGATGAACCACGCAAATCCCAGGAGTACTGCAAGTTATTAACTGGTGAATAAGCTTGCAATCACCCGGAGTCACTGAATATAGCCAGTTGTCCCATCCATCACATTTTTCTTCGTAGGTATGTAGTGATCCAGACTCCCAGAACGAATAGGTGATTTAAGAGTCGTCTGGATATGACAAGACGTACAGGTTCTCCGGATGAAATTGCGCCATCTTGCTCCCTCGCTGACTCGTGCTCGACTGGGAGACTAATTTATTTTCGGGTTAGATTTATTTACATAATTTTTTTAGCATTGCGGAATTGACCTCATCTATATAAGTGACTGTAACGTGATCAGGTAATCTTCGTAATTCACACAGCCTAAGATCACTCATAGGACTTGCAGCGGGTGTTCGCAGCAACTATTGAAGATAATTTTGCATTTACACCCGCACATTATTGTATTTTTTTCCAACTCTGCATCGTGCGAAATCACGTTTGCACTAAAATTTGCACTAAACAGAAAAGCAATTGACTTCTGTCAAACAGCATACGCAGCAGGAAAAGAAATCATCGAGCATACACAGTCACAAGAGCACTGTTATCTGTTGGTGCCAGTTAAATGTCTCCGCGCCCGGTTATGCCGAATGTTTTCCTGTCTGCGCGAATACTGCCGGGCCGCTGTCTCGCCGCTCAGCTACAGACCGGTCCGTGCCGAGCCGCAGTCCTGAGAGTAGGAGGGGGGACTCGCGTCCCCAGACGTCTGCCGGTAACAGTATAGACGTAACTTTAGCAACATCAGTCAAGCTATTGGGACTCTCTGAAAATGTACCAAGCCATTCGATAAAACACTATATAAACTGTGAACCACCGAGTTATGAAAAAATGAACACTGATCTCAGATGGCGGGTATTAATCCCATTTAAGGGTAATCGTCAAAAAAATCAATTATTTTATACTTGTACGAAACACAGTTAAACTTTTATACATAACTTTCAAGTGTACTATTTCCTCGCATAAATGTTTTTTATATCGTATAGGTTTTGCATCATGGCATGTCCAAATCACCATTTTGGTGATTCTGGGATGTACACGTACAAATTAAATAAACGTAATAATTTATGGAAAATTTATAATGGGCGACTGAAAAGTCATGTCTTCATTCATTTTATAGTACACTTTGCAAAATTTATTTTAGAAAAAATTATAGACTGCTGTAAATAAAAAATATGCAAGAATTTCCTTATTTTAAGCTATTTTTAAAAATTGCTAATACATTTCATAGCAGATTGCACATTCTTTTTAAATGTGGGCAACGTGCAGTTTTAAATATTTCACTAACAGGCAGTGCTAGAGAATACTGTTATATGCAATATTTCTGAACAGTTATTTAGCTACTATGCATCTTTCACCTGAAATATTGCGCTACAATAGAATGTTAAAATTCGTCGCTGGGAAAACAAACTGGCGTATCTCCCTTTTCTTCATTTTTCAGGTGAGCTTTTCAGAGATATTGTTTAAATGCGTCCTTCTCCTGTGTCACGGTGTTTAAATCATCCGTATGGAAGAAATTTATAATTGTAGCTCATTGATGTGACGTTTGGTGACGTGGAAATAAAATTTCTACATGGTTTGATTTCAGAAATATTTCAGAAGATGAAAAGAAAGATACGCCAATTAAATATATGAAAGGTAGGACTTCCCTCTTGAGTAACGCCATTCGTGCAACATATAAATAAACTTCATATCAGGTCCTGTGTCGTTATTTTGCAGCGCGTTACCTCCACTAGTATACGACAAGTTTACAGTTAAATGCATGAAAATGTATGCTTCTTGCGCAGAACTCAAAGAATCGCAGGGTGTCCTCCTTGAAGAGTAATTTCTGTGTACTCTACCAACTAATAAGTTTGAAGTAAGTTTTTAATACATTATATATTGTGTTGATCAGGAGCTTAGTTGCGGTATTATAAATTACCTCTACTAACAAGTAAATTTATTTCCCAGGAAAAATCTCATTCAAATCAATGTTAAACATGTAGAATGCTTGCTTGAAACAGCGAACAAAATGAACATTTGTAATGCCTTAATCACTGTCGTACGACTAAAATATCATACAAAATAACCTATCAATGAGTGATTTCAGTCTTCACGCCAGAACACATTCTTTAAAAATGCATATAGTATTCCACTGAAACGTAAGATGTAAAACAAAACGATCATATACATAGTAAGTATGACACCCATTATAGTTGTAAAAACAGCTGAATGAACTACATGAAACACTAAGATTAGTCTCACTAACGAGGCAAGGGCTTGTAGAACAAGACGTGTTCTGGCAATGAAACAAAGGGCGTCTGACCTGGCAGGACCCATCAAGTCACGAAACTTTACACCCGATATATTGGATGGATTCTGGTAACGTTTAGGCACAGAGATGTGCAAGAGACAGATGAAGCAAATCCCCGTCTCAACGTGATATACCAGTATTCGTCTAAGTGGCATTCAGCAAAAAAATATTTGTTACTGTAACTTTTCTGTACCATCACGTCACGGTGGCGATTACTGCATGGCCCAAAGTTTATAAAGTGGCTGTAATATAGTGTACCATACCCTTCATTATTCTATACTATACATCATTCATTAGGTCAATACATTGGATATACATCACTGTCACCTACTGGGTCATCACTTTCATTGCCAGTATACTTTGAACTTCGGGTTTGTCGTAATTTTTAGAAGCTGCTGATTTACAGCTTTCACACAATTTCAACATTTCATGTTGGTATGTACATACAAACACAGAGTTTTTACACGCTGTTTAATCTACGTTTTCCTTCGTTTCTGATTATTATTTTAGATTTTCGTTTTCTCCCTCCCTATTTTGAAAAGTTCTTTTAGATTTTACAAATGTTGCTAACGTTTCCCCTGCCCTTGAATTTCGACGCTGTTCCATACTCATCTCGCTTCACCCTCATCGGCTCTCAAGATCTCGCTGTTACGAGCACTGCAAACTTCTTCAATCCGCTCCACTCCACCTTGTTTTGAGATAGACAGAGGAAACCCGGGAAGCTGAAGTGGCTGTAGTTGGTTCTGATGCTGGAGGAAGCTTTCCGCTAGCTACAGCACCGATCTGCATTCGCATATGCAGTATGTTTTTGGGGTTCTGAACACTAAACAAGTAAAAATATTTGGAACGCAAGAAAACCCTGTTATAGTCCATTCTTGGTTACTGATGAATTCACCAAAGCCCTGCCAAGGTTTACTTTTAGGCAATTCCTCTGCCTCATAAAAAGTTAAACTACATCTACAAAATTTCTCCAAAAGGACGAGCCATATCTGTGAGCACTCAGTTTAATAATATTTTGCAAGTGTACTATTTCTTAAAAGGCATTATCGATACACCTATTTTCTCCCTGTTTTTATTAATTTTAATTACAAATGAAATATTATAATTTAAAAGTAAAATGTCACTAAATTTTTTTAATTTTCCCAAAATTAAAAGATTGTTTTGTTAACAGAAGTATAAAATGCTTTTGATACGTTGCATGTTAAAGAAACGACCAAACACGAAATATATGGGGTAATTTTTCAAAGGTTTGATCAAAAAACTGTAAAAATACTGATACCTGCCAAATGCTGAAGTTTGGAAGTAGGTATTGATTCTGCTCTGCGGCGTGAGGCGCCAGCACTTGATAGGGCGTATAAATGCGTCGACACTGTTGTCTCTAGGTCCAATTTACTAATAACATACACTTTATTTGTGAGTTCATATAATCGAGTTTTATTGTTGCTTGAACAGGTTAACTGGTACATGAACTCACGAGACAAACTCCCCTCCCTTTTCTGTACGTAGATTACGTGATACTTGGCG